>CP135532.1:8096941-8126660 GCA_032402905.1 Khaya senegalensis
GCCCATCTTAAACTTAGGGTTTTCAATCCTTCATTTAGGATCTGAGCATCAGCAATGTAATTTGAAGGATGGGCCACTAAGATCTACATATGATATGTATTCTGTAGTATTTTGTATGTAAAGACCGAAGAGAGTAAGATTAAAGAGGTCATCCCCAACAGAAGTAGAGCAGAACTAAGTACTTTAGGAGTGCTGTATCAATGTTGAATACCTGTGAAATTACATGCAAAGTCATTGTACTCTATAATTCGGGGATGTGAGCAGTGATGATGTTAGGATCAAACATTTTAAGGACAAGTGAACCTTAACTAATAGTTGTCTTACACAAGTAATAAAAATTTTGAAAATGAGAGATTTAACATCATTAGTCTCAGGTGGTTTAAAGTTGTTGGTATCCTTCTGCTTTCAACGGAAGATTGAGATGACTGCTTCTTTTTGAAAATTACATGCTGTTGGTTATATGGAAGAGGCTTGGCCTCCAACCATCCATAAATTTCACAAAAAAAAATAATAAATGCTTTTCTGATTTAGTTATAATGAAAATTGCGTTGGACAGAAGTGTGTCATTTCTGATATTTACTGCTATTTGGTATGATGTTTTCAGGTCCTTCATAGATTTTATAGAGGGTACTTTGAAAAGCAGATCGCAAAGTAGTGAGGTTAATTAGGTTTATTGAGTTCATCTGATGGGGACAGGGGAAGAAAGCAGTACTGCTAAGACTGCCAAACCAGCTGCTTCAACTCAGGTTTCCCTCTCCCTCCCTCCCTCCCTCCCTCCCTCTCTCTCTCTCTCTCTCTCTCTCTCTCTCTCTCTCTCACAACCAGCTTATTCATGGATTTTTTTTCTCCTTTGTATGTACAGGAAATGCCAACTGCACCCGCACCTATGCCAGCACCCACACCCTCGTATCCTGATTGGTCTAGCTCTATGCAGGTTTTTGTTGTGTACATATATTTTACTGAATTATTAACATAATATCTAGATAAATATAATCCCCAAGTAAGTAATCTAGGAGCTTACCACTGAGCTCCTTGTATAGGCTTTTTATGGTGCTGGGGCTACACCACCTCCTTTTTTTGCTTCGACTGTTGCTTCTCCAACTCCTCATCCCTATCTGTGGGGAAGCCAGGTGAATAACTTTGTTTTTTTGAATCATTGAGGTGTGTGTATGTATCCTAGCAATAGTATGCCATTTTAATTATCAACAAGAGAGAGGTTTTTATAAAAAGTTCTGATAATCTTGCAGCATCCTTTAATGCCACCATATGGGACCCCAGTTCCGTACCCAGCTATATATCCTCCTGGGGGAGTATATGCACATCCTAGTGTAGCTACGGTAAATTAGCTATATTAATTCATTTGAAGTTTATCATTGTGTTCGCATTCCTTTTCAATTAGCAGGCTACTTTCACAACCAGTAATGTCCTGAGATGCTCCATCCAGAGTTATGTTGTCTGCTGATCTCCTTTTTTGCATTTTTTAGACTTCAACAGCAGCACCCACAAATACAGAGCTGGAAGGGAAGGGCACTGAAGGAAAGGAGCGGGCTTCGGCTAAAAAATCAAAGGGAACTTCAGGAGGAAAGGCTGGAGAGATTGGAAAAGCAACTTCTGGTTCTGGTAATGATGGTGTCTCCCAAAGGTATTCTTACATTAAACTTTTGAAAATGTTTTAAAGTCATTCAAAATCTTTGCCCACTATCTTGGTTCGTTGTAGTCTGATAATTGTAAAATTTGCTTGTAAGCAGTGCTGAAAGTGGTAGTGAGGGTTCATCGGATGCAAGTGATGAGAATGTTAACCAGCAGGTGTGTGTTAACCTGTTGCCATTTTTGTTCGTGTGCAATATCAATTAATTGAATAACCTAGGAGAACTCATTGTTACCCCTGCAGCCCCTTTCACAAACTGGTATTCATCACTTTTTGCATATAAAGTCCAAATTTGACCAGTGTGTATTATGCTTTAATTTTCCACATGAATTTAACAGGATGATTTTATCTTCTATCAAACAGATTTCTAATTTTTCTTTCTTTAGGATTTCGCTGGGAGTAAAAAGGGAAGCTTTGACCAAATGCTTGCTGATGGTATGTATTTCATTTTCATTTTGCCTGCCTTTATTTGCTGTTATGATTTTTCAATCATAACAAATTTCACAGTGGCCAATGCACAGACTTACACAACAGATTCGGTTACAGCTTCAGTGCAGGGGAAGCCTGTGGTCTCAGCACCTGCAACCAACCTGAATATTGGGATGGACTTGTGGAATGCATCCTCTGGGGCAGCTGGAGCCGCAAAAATGAGACCAAACCCGTCAACAGTTGCTCCTGCAGGGGTGATGCCCGATCAATGGATTCAGGTATGAACCTTGCAAGTTATTTATTATTTTTTTATGGGTATGCGCTCCTTTGATTGTTATGAATCTTCATTGTTTAATAATCATCAATTAATCTGACAATTTAGGGAAAACTTGTTAATGCTGCCAGAGAGTAATTACCTCTACTCATTCATAGCTCTGACCTCCAACAATTTTCTTTCACTTTTTATTTTACTTATTGAAATGTTAGTATTTGACTCATTTTATAAGATGACTCATGGAATGTTATTACCTTTCTGGGTCCTCGTGAATGTGATTAGTTAATACCAGTTCACTTGAATTGCAGCTGTAAGGATTTGAAGATATCCTGTAAATTTTTTATTTTCCCTGGTATGAACCATATCTCTATATTCCTACAGGATGAACGAGAAATAAAAAGACAGAAGAGGAAGCAATCTAATCGAGAGTCGGCAAGAAGGTCAAGATTACGCAAGCAGGTATACTGGCACTCTTCCCTCTTTCATTTCTCCTCATCTCTCAACATTCTTACTTACCAAGTGACCATCATTTATCATTTCCATCAGGCAGAATGTGAAGAATTACAAGCCAGAGTGGAAACATTGAACAATGAGAATCGCAACCTTAGAGATGAATTGCAGAGGCTTTCTGAGGAATGCGAGAAGCTTTCATCTGAAAATTATTCTATTAAGGTCTGAAAAACTCCTCCCTCCTGTTGTTCATTCAGTGATCATTTCATGTAGTGACAGCATGCTTGCTATCTCCTTCGACTTATCTAAACGACATTTTTCCGAAGTTTGTTTTGAATAAAAGAAAAACGAAAATGATGGCTAATTGAATTGACATGTGCTAAGGCACTATGGTGAATTCTATCTGAATATTCCAATAATCTGCTTTGAAGTAACTGCTATAATTTTGCTTCTTGTACAACAGGAAGAATTAACTCGAATATGCGGACCGGAGGCAGTAGCTAATCTAGAACAGAGCAACCCCACTTCGGTTCTTCAGTCGCGGGGCGACGAGGGAAATAGCTAATACTATACACGCCTACGAGTATAACTTTCAGCTCAGACCACAAATATGTGGATCTCCTGTTATTTGTGACCTTGGCCTTAATGTGCATAGAATATTTGTCTTCCTTACTAATCTATACCCTTAACACAACAATGATAAAAGTGTAATGTTCATTGATCAATTTGGACAGTATTATTAAAGATTAATTCAACTGATGATTATATATACTGAATGCGTTTGTAATGGATCTTTATTTATTCAGTTTCCATTGATAACAGAGTCGCCTGCTTTGGTTGCTCAATTAAGAAGAAAAGACAAAAGGCTTTTCTGTGTTGTCATTGAAACCACACATGGTCAAACGCACGGGGGGTGCGGTCCAACTCATAAATCAAAGAAGTTTGTACGACCAAATCTGAAATTTTCTATTAGAACATAAGACAGACAGATTGGGGAAAACTGGTAGCAATCGAGCCGGGAGTGAATCTGTATTTGCTATCTGGAGGTGACGATTAGGGCCTCAATCGATTTTCTAGATATCCCTGAAAAGAATTTGCAGTGAAGTGGGTGATGAAGGAAAGTAATGTTGAATGTCTCAGCAAAGGGAAATACAAGGCTCCTATCTAATGGTAATCCTCGTGATCAGACTCCGATTACGGATCTGTTGTTATTCCAGCCGGGCCTTCAATTGTAATTACTTCCTTGGGACCGATCTGGTTTAACAACACTTCTCAACATCTTCATATATATGTAAAATATTTCGAATCAACATGTGAGATAGTGAAACCAGTACACCAGGAAGGAAGCTTACCGGGCCAAAAGATTTTGAAGATCATACTCCTTCCAAATTCAATTTCTGCCCAGTGTTTGCTGATAAGTCTGGCCTGCAAATTTCAGCAAAGCAGATGACCTCTTTAAGCATCTATTTCATCAGAGTAATGCATGCATGAGTTCAAGAGCCTTCTTTATCGTCAATTAATGGAAGAGAATATAGAACTTCGCTTGGGGTTTCGTCTTCTTATAGATTTCTGACAATTATGTATTATTATGTTGTTCATCCGAATGGACGTAAAAGCTCCAGATTGACACATTACATCACCACCAAACCCCATAATACCAAAGCAACGCAGACAGCATATACATTTCACTATATGCAGAAGTGAAAAGTCGATCAACTCTAGCTTGATGCCTCAACAGGAATGGATGCAGATGGTTCCTGTACAACTGCCTTGCCCCTGACAAGAAAAAAGCAAGTTTATTCCATTGTGAGTTCACCTGATGTCAGAATCTAAAATATTAAATTATCAAAATGCGTGCAACATTAGTTGCTGGAACAAATATTAGTAGAATGAAGGGAGATTATAATTGAAGGTCACCAGTGATTTCATCACAGAAATAACTACTCCTTTTCCAATTTGTCAACATGGTTCAAGATTATATGTATCATTTAAACTTACATCAACAGATGGAAGTTGAAGCCATACAAAAAATGCAAATTTCAGGTGATAATAAACGGGATACCTGCAACAGTGAAACAAAGATAGGGGAATACATTGAATTTGCAGAAATATATGTCATGCATACATGCATGGGAGAAGATATAAGCATGCCTTATGAATATTAAGACAAACGGTTGATTGGTAAAAAGGAAGAAAGCACCAGGGCTCAATTTTACCAACAAGGAAACTTGTCTGCAAATATCTCTGAAATGCTCAAATATCCATAAGATGCAGCTGTGAGGACATGTAACATCAAAACTTTGTCAAGGATGCCATGTAATATAAATGTACCCACTATTTCAGGATCAGTAAAGAGAAACTATTGTATAGATTCAACACCAAGCATATGAATTATAAGTCAACCATAGGGAGTTGTGAGTCCTCCATTTGATTGAGAGTTTAAAAAGGTTAATTAATGCCATATGCTGATGATAGCTTTGCAACCTATTCTGCTGCAATAATATCTCTTTATCTGGAGACACTCGCGTGAGATTAAGAAATATGACTCGGCATAAAATGCATGAAGATGAATAAGATCAAAATAAATTGGTCAAATCTTGGGGACATTACATGTCAGCAGACTAAAACATGACAAAACTACTATTGTATAGTTACATAATGCATCCAAAAATTGTACTGATTGCATAAATTTATCAATATAATTAATCTTTCAGCATTAATTTTTTCCATTTGATTTAAATGATCAAGCACTATTGTTCTTGCTCGAGAAACTCTACACTCTGCCCAGACAGTGATTCTTCAGTTGAACTAAACGAAAGTCTAGTTACAGTCAGCAACTGGAATATGGTTCAGCCACTCAGCTTGCATAGTAGATTTTTCAACATTCATCTTTGTGAATAGTGGCTAACACATTAGGCCCGCCATCCACCTAAAACATTGGTCCTCTTCCTAACTCATTCTATAAGAAATTGAAAGATAAAAGTAAGGGGTCCCGCGTAGGGTTCATAACAGAAACAGAACTCTATTCAGGGTTGAAAATAAGTTGAAGAGCCATTTTCACCTTAGCTAGATCTCTGCACATCAGAATATTCATTTCTCTTAGGGCCAAATGATACAGAGTAGCCAACAAGAAAACACAGGCTTCATAGCTCACCCAAAACACCAGAAAGAAAGCCTGAATAAGCACAGTCAATTAAGAATGCTTTATAGGAGACAACAAAGGAGCAAATTTATACAAGAAAGCAGAAAGCAAACATGACTTTTCACAGTTCAAAAGTTCTGGAAATCAATTGAAACTGGAGAAACAAGATAAAAAAGAAGTGACACGGAAACCACACAAAGTTTCAACCTGCCCAATATATGAGCCACTTTCATTGCTCTTCCTGATCTTTCCTCTCAATTGCCTTGAATGTGGAGTATATCGGTAAAACAAACCCCGCAGAACAGCTGCACAAACCAAAAGTACAAAGGAAAAAAAGAACCCCCAAGATCAGATTCATATCCATGCAGTATTACAATTGCAATCCATACAAAATATAATTCATATCATCTACTGTTAATTAAAAAATAAATTAAGGAACAACTACAATTCAGAAAATGCAAGCCACTCCAAAAAAATTAATTTTTTTAAATAATAAATTATTTAAGAAGGTTAAAAATGCTTAAATACGAGCTTACCAAGCTGTTCGAATTACAATGTTCGAACCAAGTGGACAAAGGACCACCCGCAACTCGACCCACACCAGATGATAAATAAATCAAACATCAATTTCCCATGTAGCTTCCAACAATTAGCAACGAATGGAAAAAAAAATTTCCATGTATCAAAATCAGTTAGGTTGAACCTCAAAATAACCTAAACATATACATTCAATGACTTCCGTTTTTTTAAGTATTAAAATGATCTCACTACGAGTGATGAATTCGACGTCATTAATGAAATTCAGCAAGCGATTAAGAGCGACGATATGGAATTAGAGACTGAAATTGAAAAGAGAATCCGAGAACTTAGAACTGACCTCTTTGGTTAAGCTGGATCTGAGAAGAACCATTCCGATTATCCTTGCAGGTCCGGGGAATCCAATTCCATTTTCTTCTTTTATACACTCATGCTTCCTACAATTACGCTTAAGCGGCTTCCGTTACAAAATTAGTAGCCGGGTTTTTGAAGAAACGACGTCGTTGTGTATAGCAAAGTTTGTCTCGTCTCTGTCGGGATTCATTGTTTTCGCAATGACCGTTATCAGTATCATCTCTTGCATTAGGAGCTATGCAAACAACTTAACGTGGCAGCTAACGTATGTACAACTTAATTAACTACAGAATTATCAACCTCTAATCGTCTAATTAAGCATGTATAATAAACCAAAGAGAAGCAAACTACAATGGTTGTTATTCATTAAGCTTTGTTGCAGACAGAGATTTCATGATCGGGGTTCCTTTGCATGGATGCCTCCTCCAACATTTATGGTAAAGATAATATACACATGTATATTTATACAACCCTAGAGAATTCAACAAGAAAGGATGACATGATGATGATCTTGACGACGACATCGGCTCCCTCGTGAGCCAACTTTCTTTGTAACAGAGACAAACGCCAACAACGAGAAGAAAGAAACTACGGCAAGAACATGAAAACAAATTGATCTGGTCTGGAATTACATACAATTAGGAGTGCTAGAGTAAATCCCAGACCTAAAGCCCACCATCTCTCACTATTCTAAGCCCTGAGGGTAAGGTAGGGGGGCCTAACACCTCCAAGCTGATGTGGTGACCAGGACGAACTGATGCCAGCAAAGTACCAACTCAGCCTGCTGTTTCGCCACTTGGAACCCACCCATCCGCACCTTTGCCAGCAAATACTCTGCCTGAAAATCTGCAAATTGACTCAGTTGCATCGGCCTCAATCCCGCTCCGGAAAACACTTCTCTCCATGGGGCCACGCGCCTTCCTGCCAACTCAACTGCCGCCGTAATTCTCGGCCTCAGCAAATACATTTCTATGTTCCTCGCCCAATCAGCGTAGCCCGTCGCAGCTTCAAGTGATTCAAACACCATTGTATAATACTCAAGACTATTTACAAAGTTCCTCCTAAACAACCCCGTCGTTTCATGCTCTGTCCACCCTTCATTATCCACGAAAACGACCACGCTCGGAGAAAGTCTTCTTATATTATTAACAAATCCGACAGCGTTGGTTGTTGAGCCCAGACGGCGAAATATAGTTGGAGATAAGACCACAGCTATTTTTTCACCTTCCATGAACTTGACCGCTTTAAAAGATAGCATTTCGAAAGAACGGACAAGTACGAACTCGATGTGAAACCTAATTCTGAGTTCTTGAGCGAAGTGAATAAGGTTGTCTTTGATGAGTTTGGTTTCTGTAACGTACTCTTCGGGTACCACGGCAGTGATACGAAGAGACGTTGGGTTCATGAGCTTATTACAAGACTGGGCTTTTTCTGCTAGTTCTCTCATGAAAGAAGCGTACTGGCCACCAAATCCTATATCAAAGTCTAAGATGTGAATCAACGGTGGTGATCCATCGAGGGATTCCAGGAGGGCTTGAGTTGTTGTGAAATGAGTGAACATGGGGATAGGTGAGATCCCACTAAAGGCCTTGTAAGCTCTCACAGACTGAACTATTTCGGACCATGAAGAGAGGCGAGTTGGACTCGTTAACCCATTCAGGAGTGAGTTGAGAGCTTCTTTGAAGAAGAACGCGGCTCTTTGGAGGGGCTTGCCCGCCGGTGACCTAATCCTTTGATTGAGCCGCGCCAATATCATCTGAGCAAGTGGTAACTCGTTCGAGTCGAAGCATTCTGCGGCTCTGATTATCTCTTCTATAAAATCAAACCTCGCGCTCATATTGGCATTAGTACTGTTGAGCAAATTGTTAGAAAAATCAGGAAAGCTGCTAAAACTTTGATTTTGATTTGAGTATAAGTCAGGAACATTAAAACTAAAATCAGACTGAAGTAGCTGAGATTGTGTGAAGTCAATCAGCTGGTGCTGATCAGTTTGTGGCTCGCTGTGAGTTAGCTGGGAATTAATCTTGACAGAAGGAACAGAATCGTCATCAAAACACAGGTCTTTCATGATAGAATCCCAGTCCATGTTGTGCAGCACATGCTCCTCCCAGTCAGCTGAAGGGTCAGAGATGATTGAAACCTCGGTTGGAGCGGCAGGGTTTTCAGGTACAGGGCTAGGACTCCGTCGTAGATCAAGAACCGACTTGGGTTCATAGCATGTGTTTGAACTGCTGGAATGGCTGCGAAAACTCGAATTTCTGGCTACGTTAAAGTTGTTGTTGCTGGAAGAATTAACAGGGACTCTCATAGCTAATTAAGAGAAAGAAGTTAAGAAACAGAGACACAGAGCTCTCTCTATGGTTTTTCTTCTGGTTTAAAATGAGTAGCAACAACTGAAGAAGTGTGCTTTAAATTCAGGGCCTGAAAGTATTGTGGGGAGAGCGAGGGGGGTTTTCGTGGTTATGATTCCATCTTTGCCTGTCCGCACGGGGTGTATGAAAATGGAATTTCGTGGCATATTTCATCGTCATACATCACTCATACATGACAGACATGAATTGACACGACTCAGCTGAGGACTAGTCTTTTATTTTATCTCCTCCTAAAGCTTCTAACTCAAGCCATTACTTTGTTTTTGCTTTCTGGGATTCCTAGCTTTCGTTTTTCCCACACACCTACAGCTCTTCTACAATTTTTCTTTTTTCCCTTTTTCCACTCTTATCGTCCTGAAGCTAATATGTTTTCTCATCCAATATGTATTTGAATATTATTAATTTCATAAACGTGTGTTTAAACTGCAAGCATTATTAATGCTGAAATTAATCAATTAATGTTAATGGATTATGGCACTGGGAGGTGGAAGAGAGAATAGTTTAAGATTCTAATCAGATATCGAATGCTTGATACTTTTACCAGATTTTGTCAAATCATCGCATGTTCATTTATAAATGACATATATTTGCAAAAGGCATTCCTGCAAGGGGGCGAGAGGAGAGACAAGTCTGCGGTGTCATTAAAACGAAGGAAACAAGAAGCAATGTAAGTGAGAACAGACAACAGAACCTGGAATGTTTTGAAAATCCCAGCTTTGATTTTGAAGATGAACAAATAATTGGGTTAATTATTGTAAGACTTTTCAACGGGTAAACGACAAAAAAGTCAAAGAGTCAACGCTAAAGAGCTTTGCAGAAAGCCAAAACGAACACCGCCAAGTTAGCCGTGTTGCGGGCACGTCACATCGGTGATAAAGTAAGTAATTTGAGACTTACAGACATACTTTATTATGCTTTCCCTCCTTCGTTGACCAAATTAACAGAATTGTTGACTTTTGGGTTCTCTTTTAAAGCATTACTCTTTTGATTTCCACTTTTATTTTTCTAACGTATCATATTAACATAATTTTATTTTTGAAGTTGAAATCTGATCGTTGGATGACGTTGAAAAGTTTGGTACCGAAAGATAACAACAAACGGTGACCGTCCGATCCACTGGCATCGCGACTCTCCGGACACCAATAACAAACATTTCACGCGATCAAAAGGAAACTCCAAAAGTTCATAGAAGTCTCGTTGACAAGACAAATCACCTCACGCGGGTCCCACAGATTGACGTGGTAGTCAGCAACTGTGATTTCATTGGCCAAAGCATGTCCCAACTGGACTGCTCTTTGTCGGGTATGCAATCGCCATGCATGTGTTATGTGTATTACGTGTTTACAACCAGCGCGTAATAACCACGCCCACGTAGGATCACCTTTGCCCTTTGGCGGCGACCAGAGAGAAAGAAAGGAACGCCAAAGGAGAAAGGAGAAAGAGAATATGTTCTTCAATTATGATAGTGCGTTATTGTTTTTGATTGATTGATTGATGATGAATCCAAATGGAAATCTAGCCGTCCATTTTACGTACCCAAAAGAAATCCCAAAATCCTACCCTTTTTATTTTGGTTTATTGGACTTTCTAACAAAAAGTTTCCATGCCCTCCTCCAAAGAGATGTCTTAAAGCCTTCAATTTTTCTTTGTCAAATAATAATAACAATAAGGGATTACTTTCGGCATAAAACTACTTTTTTGGAGTTAATTAATTTGTTTAATAGTTAATTAATGTAATATGGTTGTAAGGTGTGAACCCAATTCTTTTTTTAAGGGATCCAATGTAAGTTGAGTTAGTAAATGTTGGCAAAGGCTGTGTCTTAGTCTAATTAAGTGGGAATCAATGGTGTTAACTTGTGATTGTATCATAATTGGGTTCAAGTACGTTGTAAAGGATCTTGCAAAGGCCTTTTTGGTCGTCAATGGGGCAAAGAAGAGAAATAATAGTTAGCTTTATTCTTTAATTCAATGCACTAGTGAATGAACATCCAAATCATTCATATGGATCTTTTATTCTTGGATATTACATAACCAATTTTAATATAATTTACACCAAAATCACAACATAATATTCTTTCACTTTGAAGATCATTTGAAAATGATCATATCTGTTTGTATCTTTGTAATTCGCTATCGTTATGATATTGAAAATTTTTATAATCTATTAATAGCCTACCACCAACCATAATAATAATTCATACGTGAATATACTTATAACTTAAAGATTTGATTGAAATTAAAAAATTATATTCTTCGTGTAACCATTCACAATCTTGAATGACACGTTAATTGATTTAACTATTTACTACTTCTATAAATACCTATAATTAAGAAGGTTGTTATAGATTGAATGCTTATAATTGTCTATCAAAATTTATATGTAAAAAAAAATTATTCATAAAAAAGATAAATAAGAAAGGAGATTATTATACCACCAAAAATATTTCAATTTTTTTCTCGCAAATTTAATTTCTTAAAATATGTTATTTCTATAAGAATTAATTTGTGATTTATTTAATTAACTTTAAGTATTAAGAATTATAGTCAACTACACACTGATATCTCTAATACTTATATTAGTTTACACGAAGATAAGATATAAAAAAATTAAAAAAAAAAAAGATTTTGCTTATGTACTTATTAGAATCGAAAAATCACTATCAACATATCTATATAGAATAATTAAGTTAAATTAAAAAAAAAATGAAATCCCATTGGCATCTAAACTTTGAAAGAGCTAGTTAGGTAGCCAACATTTGTTTAACATGTTCATTGAAGGCATGATTAACGTTTTTAATCATAAAGTATATTTAGAGAACATTTAAACAAGTCAAATACTTAGGTATTAAGGCTATCTATAGTTTATATACAAATACACGGGTCACACGCGGTGGAAAAGGAAAGAGTAGCTTGTACAATACAAAAGATTTTTGAGATTCCATGTGTATACGTATTTGCATTGCATACAATCACTTCACCCCCACTCGTCAAAAAGAAAAGGCAGGCAAAAGTTATTGGTAGTGGAGGTGATTTTGGGCACAATATGGAATGATCGTGGCCTGCTTATCTTCTATCTTTTGTTTAATTCACGTGTCCCAATACCCCACCTTATGTTTAAATTTCATGTGATCTTATTTAGACGTGGAGGTGGTGGAGTTGCTCTGTCTTTGTGCTTATGCATGGACCCCAAGAGAATGGAGTGAGTAGTTAAGATCAAATGTTATACTGCGTGTGGTGTAGAATGAATAGAATTTCGAATTCGTGTTCCACTACAAAAGAATTGAGACGTGACAGACCAAGATGGTCCATTGGGTTTGGGTTTGGGTGAAGAAGTTTCATCAAGGGGTCACACTCGAACAAAGTTGTCAATGGAAAACTACAATGAAAGGTGAAATCTGTGATAGATGCAGTGGTAAATGGTCCAACTTCAAACATTACAAATGAAATATCCACCTTGCTCATCAAAGTCAATTGTCCTTCTAAATTCCAATAGTGGGTAAATACCCTCAAAAAGATGTGTATCTCATCTCACTTATCACAGCCATCCAAAACTCTGTGTGAATGTGGAGGAGTAGGCTCAGCCCCATTTGCCCATAAGATTCATGGGCCTAATATTTTTAAAAGTTAATATCCAAGTCCTAAACATTCAAACCCTTAATATCAATTATGTCTATTGTTGTGAAGCCATTGCTTTTTTATCAATTTAAAAATTATTGATATTATTTATTCATTCTTATAAATTAAACATCACTCATATTTATTTTATATAAGATGTGATATTCTCACTTTTTCAATTAACTAATTATTTTTCTTATTGTACCAAATCTATCTATGGGTTTTCGTGTATTGGAGCTCTAGACCTATGGACACACTATCCACATAAGCGTATCATTAACATTCGAGTAAGAGAAAGGTTCAAGTAAAATGATTTTATTAAATTGGTATAAATAAAAATTAAAATGAGTTTTATTTTTTATTTTAATTAATATAATGAAAAAAATTATAAAATTTATTTTTATTTTTTGTTTAATATTAATAAATAAATTTATTTTATTTTATTAATTAAAAAATTTTATACATTATTTATATTGACGTGATAAAATTATTTTATTATTTTTTTTAATAAACAAATAGGAATATGAAAAATTGGGGGTAAATAGTAACACTCCATTTCATAGACAGCTTGGCCCATTAGAACCCATCTTCAGGTAGCGCCCAGGAGTGGCCTGGTCATCTTCTTCAACGCTACAATCCATATTTCCCTGCACAAATCAGGTTAAGTTTGTGCGAGAAACAAGAAATTAATATTACGTAAAACAAATCAAACCACCCTTCCCTGCATTATCGATCAAAGATGACTCAACCACTTTGTATTTTAGCGGGAAGATCATCTCCAAGCAACTGCCACGCGTTGCATGAACACGCACGTGTCCAACATACGTGACACGTAATGCATCCCCTTCTTCTTTTATACGGCGACCAGCTGACAGTTTCGAGGTAAGAGCTGATCAACAATGTTGAGCAAGTCTTTGATTCTATCTCTTCTCGTTCTCTTTCCGTTGTTCTTATTTCTTTTACTTTCATTGCATGTGGAGGCTTTGAATGATTACCAGGATGTTTATGGCGGCGTAGGGTCCCAGGTGAAGAGAGATGAGAGGAGCTCACTCATTGACACAGAATATGGAAGGATCTCGGCCGTTAGAATCAGTGATGGAACAAGACACCCTTATTATCTTCAGTTCATTACAATGGAACCAAACTCTCTCTTTCTTCCGGCACTTCTTCATGCGGACATGGTGTTCTATGTCCACACAGGTAAATTAAATGAACCTGACTATATTACTCTCACTAATTGAAACAAAATTGCTCTAAGTCATGATATTAATTTGATTTTCCGGTGAAGGGAGTGGGAGGCTGAGTTGGGCTGATGAAGATGATATAAGACGATTGCATGTACGGCGAGGTGATATTTACAGGCTGCAGGCGGGGTCTGTTTTCTATATAGAGAGTGACTTAGAACAGGAACGAGAGAAGCTCAGAATCTACGCACTGTTTTCCAACACAGAGGAAGACTCATTTGTACAAACTTCTTACAATTTACCTTAATTCCTTTCTAGTCAGCAACTGGTTATTTCTAAGTTAATTATTTGTGTTTACTTAAATTGAATGCAGGAAACGGCGATCGGGGCATATACTAGCATCAGTGATCTGATCCTAGGCTTTGATAAGAAAGTAATGCAATCAGCTTTCCAGGTAATGATCTAAAATAAAGATTCTGATGTAGCATTTTGGTTTTGGGAACTACTGTTTTGGATGTTAATGCCACAAAAGCTGAATCTCTATTAAGTATAATTTGATGATACTAATCAGTTCTTAATGGAGTTACTCGTCCTCATATTTTTAATGCAATTTGGTGTGTCAAGGTCTCTGAGGATGTGATTGAAGAGCTTCTAAATGCAACAAGGCCGCCACCTATGGTGCATGCGTTGCCAAAGAAGGAAAATTCCTTCTGGGAATTGGAAGCACGATTCCTGAAAGCCTTTGTAGGTGGCAGAGGTGGCTTGCCAGACTTGAATGGCAACAAGAAGAAAACAAAAACAAAAGCATATAATATTCTTGATGCTGATCCTGATTTCGAGAATTGTCATGGGTGGAGTGTAACAGTGGATAGAAAAGACTTGCGATTGTTGAAGGAATCAAATATTGGTATTTTCATGGTGAACTTGACGAAGGTTGGTTTGTCGATAATGTTTCGATATAACATTTTTCTTATAGCACACACTAAACTGAACTTGCCAAGGCTGTGAATTCTGACCATTTTATTGGTAATTGTTCCAAGGGTTCGATGATGGGGCCGCATTGGAATCCGATGGCTACTGAGATTGCAATAGTGCTTCATGGACAAGGAATGGTTCGGGTGGTTTGTCCAAGCACTGCACGAAAGTCAGACTGTAAAAATGTGAGATTTAGAGTTGAGGAAGGAGATGTTTTTGCTGTACATAGGTTCCATCCCATGGCTCAAATGTCCTTCAACAATGATTCTTTTGTTTTCATGGGGTTCAGCACGTCAAGGAGGAAAAATTATCCTCAATTCTTAGCAGGAAAGAGATCAGTCATTCAGACTTTGGACAAACAGATCTTGGCTGTATCCTTCAATGTATCTAACACGACAATCGATCAACTTCGGGCTCAGCAGGAAGAATCAATCATATTAGATTGCACATCTTGTGCCGAGGAAGAGGAAGCAATAATGGAGGAAGAAATTAAAAGGGAAAGGGAGGAAGAAGAAGCTAGGAAGAGGGAGGAAGAGGAAGCGAGAAAGAGAGAGGAAGAGGAAGCGAGGAAAAGAGAGGAAGAAGAAGCCAGGAAGAGAGAAGAAGAGAAGGAAAGAAGGGAGAGAGAGCAAGAAGAAGAAGAAAGAAAAGAACAAGAGGAAGCCAGGAAGAGAAAGGAAGAGGAAGCCAGAAAGAGAGAGGAAGAGGAAGCCAGGAGAGAAGAAGAAGAGAGGAAGGAAAGGGAGAGAGAGCAAGAAGAAGAAGAAAGAAGAGAACAAGAGGAAGCCAGAAGAAGAGAAGAAGAAGAGAGGGAAAGTGAGGAGAGACAACCAGAAGAAGAAGAAGAAGAAAGAGAAGCAAGGGAGCAACAACAAAAAAGACGAGAAAAGGAAAAGAGAAGACAAGAAAAGGCAGCAGAAAAAGAACAAGAAGAGGCCAGGAGGCAAGAAGAAGAAAGGCAAAGGGGAGAAGGTGAAGGACAAGAAGAAGAAGAGGAACCCTTCAGAAGAGAACAAAGAGGACGAGGAGGAGAAGTGGTGAAGAAAGGTGGTGACGGGGAGAGAAGAGTTCTTCTAACAAATATCTTGAAGCTTTGATATGTGTTGAGAGAAGAGTTCTTCTAACAAATATCTTGAAGCTTTGATATGTGTTCTAAGCTTAAAGCTTGCAGCTCTCTATCAGTTTGCTTGTGAATAAAACCTGCAATGCGGCTGTCTTCATGTTTAAAGCTTTTGGTGTAGTGAGCTTTATGATTTCTGTTTTCTGGTTATTTAATGTAATAAGTTTCGTCCATGTTTTTCAATTGTGCTGGTTATTTAAATTCTTCATAAACTGCTCCTTGCTAAAAGCTAAAAGCAAGTCTAATTCTCGCGACTTGAACTCAATCCAGGTCCATGACTCAATTCAGGTCCATGACAGACTTTTATCTTGCGATCAACTCTACACTATTCATAGGCCGGGTGGCGAGCCTATTTACCACATCTAACCTACAGAAAGCAGATAAGTAACTGATTGAATAAGGGAGATCCTCGAGTCAGCCACACTCGGGTATGGAATTAAGGGATAATTCCACGGCTCCAGCAAGCTCCATTATGCGGTACATATGGCATGAACAACAAGAGAACTGGTCATTCCACTTCCACAACAAACAGAAACACCTGCTAATCAAAGATGTGAAGCTGAACGAATTCAGTAATCCCAATCAATGTGCAAGCAACCATAATAACACGGGCTCATAAATTTCCGCTGAACGAGTTAATTAGCCAACCCAAAATGGTACAACATGATTCCTGATTCTCACGTATTTTAATATATAGACCATTTCTGTATCCAACATCGAACCAGATGTAACCTGCTTCAATCAGAAGTTTGAAAACGCATTGACCAAATTGGGAAACAAAGATTAAAGAAAGGGAGCAGCGGTTCTGCGATATCAATGGAGATCAAAACTGGGGTCAGTAAATGATTGTTGTATGGCATTGGTGGATACAGTCTTCTCGGTTAGGTTTCAATAACAAAAAACATACCGTGTTTCCAAACATACTAGCCACCGTAAAGAACATGTGACCACATACAAGGTTAATAAGCAAAGCGATTTCCTAGAAAGGAGACTCAGACACTGGAAGAGCTACTTATATAAGACACGACAACAGTGATGTCATCAAGCTTGCCACCATAATAGCGGAATCCAGCATCTTGAGCAGCAGTTGAAAATGGTGTCTGCCTGTTCCTATCCTGTGCTCGTTGACGTGCCAAAGCTGCTATCTTCTGAGCCGTCACTTGGGGCCCTAAGCCAGTTCTCAATGCGTGAACAATAACAGCAGTTATCTCATTATTATACAAGTTGTCAAACAGTCCATCCGTTCCAGCAACAATGACATCACCCAGGGCAGCAGGAATTGTAAAAACCTGAGCACATTGATCCAAAAAGTAAGTTTTAAGTTTGTGATTATGGTTCAATACAGAGAGCAACAATAAGAATAATGCTACAGAAGTTGAAATCATAGTTGGTGTGAGGTATCAGTGCATCAACTGACCTGACCGGAGCTGGGTAAATCACCGATATTGCCACTCTCCAGTTGATATGTAAAGTTGAAACCATGCTGTTGCACTGGGGATTGGAAGATTGTGCATCCATCTCTAACCACCATGAATCCGCTGTCCCCCAAGTTAATTGCATGAATTCCCTGTTGAAAGATGCTATCAAGATGAAACCACATGCTAATACAAAATAAATTTCACACTCTTCAAACAGGCAACACATCCAAAAATGCACTTAAAAAAAGCATCCTCAGTAATTTGTGGCCCTACTCAAGCACAAAACCAAGGGAAAGAACTAACAGTGGACATTTCTCCTAAGCACCCAACACAAATAAATCAATAGGGAACCAAAGTAAGTAAAAAACTTTATGCATCTTCCCCTTGAATTCAGTTGTCCAGTACACTTGACAATCCTTATACTTGCAACAGCAAAGAGATTTATAGAACTTGTTCAATAAAGTTGCATATAGTCAAGAAGGCTTCCAATTGTAGATACTAGGTATCAAATTCAAGTAGGTGGTTTGAGATAGAAGGATTGCTGCTTTAGGAAGAGAGAGAGAAAGAGAGGGAGAGACTATTTAAACTTTCAATATGGGATAGAAATTTAAGAGTCTTGACCACTGCAGGTAGGTAAACCAATTTCTATGAAATCTCCAAGAGCAAGGACTAAACAGGCTCTTAAAGTTGTCATACCTTCATAACATTAAAGATAGAAACCAGAATAATTACTGCAATTTTGGTGCATTAAACCAACTGAATCATCTACAAGTCGCACTTTCATTTAACCAAAATTTCTGTAATCTGGAGAAGTTTATCAAATGCATAGAGAGTAAATTCAACAGAGTTTATCAAGTGCCTAGAGAGTAAATTTGACAGAGTTTTCTTTGCAGAAGCAGCCAAAAACTACCTAGTCATAACTGCCAAAGATTGAAAAAAAATATTATATTTGACCATACTTTTCCAAGGAGTCACTATTGAGGGCTATATAATAAGAGTAAGAAAAGAGGTTGGAACAACTTGATAGTGAAATGTAAAAACAACAAACCTTGCTTGTGAGTGCAATGATGCAAGCTGTTGATGAACCCTTGGCCTTTGTGCTTGAGTGAGCCTTCTCCAATACCCTGGCAGGGTCAATGGCACCCATGGGCTCCTCTTGAATTGCTGTCACTGAATGAGACATAAGCTCACGAGAGAATTCTCCTGCATCAATACCAACATCTGCCCAGCCACCAACACCATCCGCTACACCAATGGCTTTTTCATCTGCACAAATAAAGTGAGCATCCTCTCCACCTGTCTCTTCTTTAGCAGGATGTGGCAGGTAACATGATCCAGAAAGTAACTTCAAGGTTCTTTCTCCTAGAATAGTTCTGAAGCAAACGCCAAGAAAATAGGTTAGTATAAGAGAGTAACTACTAAAACTTAAAAGGCAATTTTATAAGTGTAGTCTGTTCTAGAGAACCATAATCCACTTGTTCTTGTGATACCAAGCCTACGTCCAATAACTGGACACCAGATAAAGTTTGTAGCTAAGTTTTGCAAGAAAATAGTTTTAGAGTACAGTAAAAGACATCTCACAAGCAATTACTTTCCAATGAGCCAAAGAAAATATAAGGAGGATTCTAAGATAAAAATACCAAGAAAACAACTCAACAGAGCAAAAAATCATAGCCAGAATAAACAGAAGATGAGAGCACATACTGGTCAGATGCAACAGAGGAATTTGCAAGCTGTTCATCACCAGAACCTCCATCAAATGACACATCCTGAGCAGACCCAGCAGCAAAACACACAGAAGCCAAGGAGTGAATATTTTTCAACCACGGTGCACCAAATACATTAGAGTTGGAACTCCTCCTCACAGAATCGAACGCAAAATACCCACAAACAAGCCCATCACTTGGTGATTCCCGTTTTTCCAAACTCATCCTAGCTTTACGGCAATTACTACGACTTCTATCATTGAAGTAAACACCACTAGGTTTTGCAAGCTCTAAGCCATTACCACAACCTGTAACTAAATCATCAATGTGAACATCTCCAAAAACAGCTTTAGTACCAGAAGCTGCCATAGAATTCCTCTTACACGAGCTGCTTGGATTGAAATCCGTGGTTTTGGATAACAGCCGAACAGAATATGGAAAAAAATCAGACGACCCTGAATTACCAAACGAGAATTTTCCTTGCGCAAGAACTAAACTTTTCGAATTACACACTCTCTTTAAACCAGAACAGACTGTAGGGTTCAGTTTTGTTAGAACACCAGCTGGCATTTTAGGCCCTAATGCTAAATCCCCTATATTCAACTACCCTCTCAAAGAGCATCCAATCTTGAATACCATCTAACAGCCTAAATTTCATTACTTTGAACGCATCTACAACCAAGAAACCTGCAAATGAATAAATGCAAACCCTTTTAAATACACGAAACTTCAAAAAAGGGAAATCGACGTGTTATCCAAACAAAGAGAAAGCCAATATGAATCAATGTAATTAATGGGCAGATTCAATTAAAGAAGATAAGATAAACTATAGAAGCATAAAGTGCTAAAAATCGAACCCGTTTAGCTGGCTTTAGTTCTGCAATTGATTGATTAAGAACCCTGGATGAAGTATTGATTTTGATATAAGAGAAAATGATTGAATATGAAAGAGCTTAGAAAAGAGAACACCGAAGAAAAACTCGATTGGATTGAGTTATCCTCGGAGCCCCTCTCTCTCTCTCTCTCTGCAGGATCCAAAACCAAACACGTGCAATATAGGTGAGGCAAAGTCCCGCTATTTTATGGACTGAAATAACCCTATATGTCGAATGGAACGCAGTTCGTCGTTGTCGTTTGAGTGCCAGTGACCAGGGTATTGTAGGAAATCAGGTGTTTTGTTCAAAATACAAGAACGTGAGACTATTAAAGGTTCCAGCTACTTCAGAGGTCTCTTCAATGACGCTGACAAAATCTTCCTCCCTCATTGGGGAATTCATTTCAAGATTTCACATTCCGTTTTTTAAATACTGGAGGCATGAGAAAGCATCATCAAAGTGGGCAACAGAAAGGAAGAACAGGCATGGTATGCAGTTCTAATTCATTGAAGGCAGGTCGTTGTGGGTGGCCTTGAGAAGAGTAGGGGGATGGATACTTGTAATTGTTATCTTTATTTTGCTTCATACAGATGTTCATGTTCTTGTAAAGTTCCGAAAATAATAAAGAACCAAATACGGTATATTGGGTATCAATGATACAAAATTTTTCATTTTGGATATTGTTTCTGTAATGAGTTTCTCTCTGCTCATCAACTCTTATGTAAGGGTCGGAATAAACCCCATTCAATTCAAGTGTTGTGGATGGCCAACGTAAAGGTTGAAATGTGGACATACAACATGGTTATTCCTGTTTTTAGGTAAACCTTAAAACTGCAATAGCCACTTCTAAATTCTAATGACTAAAATCAAGTGGTCCTTCCTTCGCACTCCCAAAAGAAAGAAACTGTCTTGAAGAAGAATGGCCATATCAAAAGTCCTTATGAAGGCCAAGTCTTGCAACCAATTAGCAGCAAGATCAGGTCAGAGAATAGCATGTTACGATTTCTATGCCGAATTAATTATGAAGTATCCAAGATAAGATAGAAATAGTATCTGAGATAAGATGCAGCTAAGTTGTAACATAGTGGCTTTCATTTTCCCCCAGACTCAAGAATAGTAAGATGCAAGAATCATAAGCAGGTTATATCTATTTTCTGAATCATCAAAGACAATTCACGGTAGTTGAACTTACAAATTACAAGTGCCGCATGATCAAGAACTACAGAGAGATGTACAGGTGCAGATGTTGCACAAAAGGGGCAACGAGAGCTTGGCTGGAACTCAAATCTTTTTAACAGAGTGGAAGATGGGGAGGTGGATGTGACAAAGTTTGCATTTTGCCTTTCATTTTTCACAAGAAAAGCATTAGAAAGTGCAGATCTAGATGGCTATAGTTCTAAATAGTGCATATTAGCATTAGCAAGCACTGATGCAAAGTTAACTATGCAAAACAATTTCATTTCTAACAAGCATAGCAATACCAATTGAGCAGAATACTCCTATAACTATAAATTTATCAGTAGATTTCTTTCAAGCAATCGTGATCTTGGTATGCATTTCATTGTTTGAGGTTTTTCCTTATGTAATGGACAACCCAATATTGAGCACCCAAAAATTACTTGGACCGTCTGCGCGAACCGGATGCTGGCCCATTCACGCCCCGGCACACAAACGGTGTTTCTGTAAATGAGGATTATACAAAACGAGAACTGAAGTGCCGGAGTTGGCATTGCTAATTCCTGAGCCAATTTCATAGAAGCTAAAGCCACTCGTCTGTATTGGAAATGAATGGTTTTCTGTTCCTACTGCTTTTGTGTGTTGAACTATGACTTGTACTGTCCACCCATACTTATGCACACTCACTTGAGTCTCAATAACCGGCTGTGTATCCATGGAGCCTCATTAACAAAATCATACATTCTCTTAGGCTCGTCAGGGAAATCAGTGCTATCATATCCTTCTGGATTGTTATATTCAAAAGAGAAACCATAGGTCTTCTATATGTTATGTTATTAACAGAAGCCATGAAAACTGCCCATTAGGCCACTCATATTTACGAGGATTAGATGAGTTGCAACCAGACACATTTGAGACCAACTACAAAGAAGAAGTATCTGTCCATTTTCAAAGGCACAGCAAGTGGTGACCAATGCTCCTTTGGATATATAACTTTTGACCTGGTTTGTGAATGCTTGAACAAAATTCGAATCATTCACAGAAAGCAAAATAGCCTGTAATATAGTACAACACTTGACCTCTTGGAAGAATATTTTTTGACTAACTCGTTTGGTTGTAGCTGATGCTCATATTCCCAATGGTTAGACATAAATGAGATCATAGGATGTTATTTTCAAGAATGAGATATTTTTGCAAGGCATATAAGAGCTCAAGGCCATATAGGATTTTCCTTCATGCTGATCGTCTGTCGCTAAAAAGTCTACAGCAGTGATGCTATGGTAGTCACTCCCCATAAATCTTGAGAGCTACATTGATGATTCTGAGAAGATGTCTTCCCTTCAGTAACTCTGACAGCATACTCAACTGCACTAGATTAAATAAAAATGAACTCATATCAATATTCGATCGTACAAAATCTCTAAACTTGGAGGATTAGTTGTTAATTTAGTACTTAAAACTATCACCCCTCTTTGAATATTTGTGGAGGGGACCAGGATGAAAATTTAAACTATCAGCATCTGAACCAGGTGACCTCTCCCTGAAACTTTCACGTGCTTTTCCAATTCTTGGATGTCATGAAGCCAATACTAACCCACCAAAATAACACACCAATATGAGCCCAGAGATTCATCACAGTTTGCATGAGGCAAATATGACAAAAACATGATTCACATAACCAATTTGAAATATAAGCTCCAAGAATCCGCAATAAATGAGACGTAAGCAAAGAAGTTCAGTTGAAGATGAGTGCAAAGTACAACCACATGCTCCTGGAAAGGTGGTTCAAGTGGACAGCTAGCTCCTTGCATGGATTAAATAATGAGGGGGCCACGAACTGTTGCCTGAGTCAGGATATGCAAGCATGCCAAATCTATGTGCTACAGTCGAACAATGCAATAGTTGTCTGTGAAACTCTGGTTGGCTTGAATTGGACACTGAGTTAATTATCTAGGCATGCAGGACTATCAAACCAGCAACGAATTCCATGCCTGTATCAACAACCCGATCTCAACACATCGACATAAAAGTGAAGAGTAAAAATTTGGTCCTCTTCAATTGTTAACCGGGAATTGTTATTACAGAAGCTATAGCTTCTGACTGGTAAGATATCATAATCACCAACGGGCAGTGACAATACTAGACAATAATTTGAAGCTGTTTTCCAAGTACAAAAATGCAAAAGTACCAATGCCTTTTTATCAATTGGGACTTTGCACTTTCTTATTAATGCATATATACTATATATTAGCATCACGCACGTCACCTTAATATCATAATATCTTGTGATACCAGCTTTGGACCAGGCTTCAACTAGACCCACATTTAATGGTGAATGAAAGAAGGATTCTTAAAAACTTACAGTTTCTACCTGTGTTATCTTTCTCAACATGTACATCCAGGTAGAAGCCAACAAGAATTTTTATCAGTAAAGACCTTGTGTATTGATTCAGAGAAAGTGCTGATAGCATTCCACATAATCATGCAATGTTTATGTACTGAATTCAAGCCCAAAAGATTTCAAGTTGTGATTACTGTTCTTGTATTTCTCTCAAAAGTTGGAAATTTCTTGATTGAGTTAATTACCCTTAAGATTAAAAAACATCAAAATTACGCAATACAATAGACAACCAGACAAACGAACGTGGGCTACAAGATAAAGATAAAGCCAATACGTAAGGCGGCTGGCTGGCAGCCAATTGCCAAATTCTTGCTTGCTTGCTTTGCTTTGCTTTTCTTTTGCATTTGCTTGCGGATATCTCTGAAAACTGCAAAACGACAACTAGTATAAGACAAAACTCCATCGAAGCCCTTCACACACAACTGTAACAGGGACCTGTTATCATGAATCGCTTTCAACTCTTACGTTTGACTATTTTCAAATCAATAACCATATGGTCAGCAGTAAATTTCTTCATTGCATTTTCTCCTCCCTCAGTTTCAGCAATGAATTAAACTCTTCAAATCTACGTATTAGTTCCTGAAGCTGGCACACTAATACCGACAGATTCACATGGAGACAACGATTTCTCTGATTCAATTTTTTCTAACAATCTTGACTGGTTGGTTGTTGCTTCTATGCCTATATCAATAGACTTGGTTCATGCTTTCAACTTCCACCATGTCTTAAAAAGGTTTCCTCATTTACTAAGAGGAACTTTGATGGGCAAGCCCCCTGTTAACATGAAGTGGAAGGTTAATTCTTTTTTGTCTAGGTTCCTGGTCCATTCCAGGCCAGCCATGGAAGTGCAATCAATAAATGATTCAACTGACTATCCATTACTATGACTACAGTTACTCTCTTAATCCCCAGGAAAATAAAGGGGGGAAGCAAGCACATTTTAAACGAAACGAAATGGAAGCCCTTGAAAGTGCATTTTTACTGGAGGAATTCATGGAATAAGAGATCAATCAGTTCTTAATAACTAGAAACAGCGAGACAGAGGCATAAAGGGAGAGCAGTACGCAATGGACTTCCCCTGAAAATGACGTTATTGAAGTCCTGTGCTGGAATCCACAACAAAGTGCAATTGAGAATCATTAATAGTAATTTTACGCACTAATTTTTAAGGGTTCTCTCTTTATCAGGATTGGATGTCAACCACTTTCTAAGCACTCAACAGATGCTGCATCCAACAATTCCATCGGAAATGAAAGGAAGATAACAAACAAACACGATGTAACACCACCAAGAAACATTAAGAAAAAACTTCGTCAGAAAATCCAATATGTGAAGTGTGGTAGGATATTTATGTATAATTGAAGATTATCAACGCTAACTAATGCCATCTGACGTAAAATGCAGAGGTTTCTTCTTTCCAGAAACAAGGGCAAAACTCGGACACAATTTTGTATGTATTTGAAATGTTAATTGCCGGTACGCGGATGGTAGCCATAATTAAAATTCATTCATTGATTTAGATTTTACATATCATACGAGATACAAGGTTGACAGGATTCACTGTGAAACGGTTGGCGCCTTGATCTTCACAACTTCTAGTTTGAACCACACGTATTAAATATTTGCGTACAACTACATACCAATGTGGTGAGAAACTCTTTCCACTCTGTTTTCTATGATATTTTAGCATGTCTTCAACCTAACACCATGAATTGAGACTTGGGAATTACCAACTGGCAAGCATGTGTTGCTGATTGTTTCTGTAACTTGAGCAGATTGAGCAAATCTTACACATCTAGTACTTAACTGCAAAATATACTAATAATTCAAGAAGCTCTCAACTTCAGATTGAGCTTCTCTTTGATTTGACTTCACTACCGTCTAATATCCAAAAGGCCAACTGATTATTGTACATACAGCAGAGGCAGCACAACAGCAAAAAGACCCAAGTGCCACTGATGGTTTAATCTTTACCTCTACAAGGCCATTTTTCCTTCTATATCTCCAATGGTGCACCTATACAGTATTACATGTTCCCCATGTCAATGAAGAAGTACACATAGTTCTTCCCCTACATATCCATATCAGGAGCTGCGGCTGGCATCTTTGCTTCAGTCTCTCCACCTCCTCCTCCAAAAGGAGCTGCAGCGGCAGCTACACCACCACCATTAATGGATGTAACAAGAGTTGATATACCATTACTGAGAGTAGCACCGCCAACAGCCATCCCTAATCCAAGAAAATCAAGTGTAGGCCGCTTGGGACCGAACACAGAAGGTGTTGCCATCATCAATTCTTTCAATCCAGAACTTCCATCACAAGGCAGCGCAAGTGCAAGTCCTGCTGGAACAGATGTATTATCAGATTCTACTGACCTATTACTCCATTGAACACTGTCTTGCTGAGCAGTGGATGATAAAGATGGGACTATCCCAAGCCCACGAAGCAGTGAAGCATTAGAGGCTGAAGCACCCATTTGAGCAGCCTTTTGAAGTAGTGCAGTAGCAGACATGGTTGCCGGCGATTGCATTCCATATTGTTTACGTTCTTGTCCTGGAGTTGCAAAAATTGATGAACCCGAGGTTGAGAGGCACAAGGAAATAGATTCCATTGCTGTAGACGAAGCTCCATCAGTTGGGAGATCCGGCCTTGCTATGGCTCTCATTAAGTCAGTGAGTGCAGGAGTTTGAGGAGGTTGCAAGCCCCCTGATGCAGTTGAGGAAGCAAATAAACTCGCAAACACAGTACTTGTTTTACATCCACTGCTGCCAGAGCTGCTACTACAACTTCCGTTTAAGCCAGCTGTTAGTGGTGCTTCTTCCACAACCTCTGTGGGATTTTCTGCTGGCTCTGTAAATAAGCAACAGATGAAAATGGAAAACGTTAGTGGACTCAATAATAGTTTCCTTTCTCCAAACCCAATTCTATAATCAAACAGAAATGGAAAGTTCAGCTTTTGTTTACAGACAACTTTAGAAGAAAAAGTAGAATCGCTAATGGTGTTCTTTCTCTAATCTACTTCACTTTCTCTTCTCTAACTTATAATCACTCAGTTCAATATTGCAAAATAATAATAATAATAATAATAATAATAATAATTTTTATATTACAGTTCGTAAGCTTGAAAGAACCTACTCTATGGCTTATTTGCCTTTTTCTTTTTTCCTTTTTTTTTTTTCTTTTCTAATTTCTCCTTATCTAAGATTACTGACAACTGTGTAATTATGCATCCAGATAACAACAAAGATCAGTACAAGACAAAAACTACTACAATCCAAGGTCGATGACAGGAACCTAGAGAAAACAAAGTTTTCGTGGTTCATATTAACAAAATTTAAATCCGACGGCCGAAACCCAACAGAGAATTGAAATTTCCAATTACGGATATTATTTTACCTTTAGTCTGAACTGGCGCAATCGAAGAAGAGATCGCATCACTGGTCTGAGGCAGAGCTTGCGGAGCTGAAGCAGGGACCGGAGCTGCTGCTGCTGCTGCTGGTGTTGAGGAAGAAGAATCACCGGGCCGAACTTTGGTGTCGGATTCTGAGTCTGGATTCAACGACCCTTCATTCTGATTTTCAACTCTAGCACTCTCCCTTGTCAGCAAATCACAGAAGGCCCTGTGGGTTATGAAGCTATCCCTCCTACAAGGAAACAAATACGAGAACAAACTTATTCCGCCGAAATCGCCCGCAAATTTTCTGAACTCAAACTATGTAATTGTAAATCAAAGATGGAATCTTTAAAAACCTGGAAAACGATGAACCACAATCGCATTTGTACTCTCTGGTGCCACAGATTTTAGAGTGTGCTTTATAATCAGAGTGCACCGCGTATCTCTTGGAACACTTCTCGCATTTCCACTTCTTCTCTCCGTGTTTCCTACAGAAGTGTTTCTTAATTCCAGTAAGATCACCTAAAGCTCTAGAGGGATCGTGGTGGACACACGTGGATTCGGGACAAACATAAACCTTCTTCACAACTTCTTTACTCGATCTCTGTTTCAGTTTCCACGGCAGATTGTGGCCTCGTCGATGAAGCTGCAAATTCTGGTCTCTCTGAAACCCTTTGCTGCAAATTTCACATACGAATCGATTGGTAGCCAAGAGGGCCTTCGGAGACAGAGCTATCACCTCTGCACCTGGATCTGAAATTAGAAAAAATATTCACAATTCATTAAAGGTACAAAAACATTGATCACAAGAAACAACCAAAGAAAAACAAAACAAGACTCTGATATTGTCAGATAACCTGGCATTCCAGGAAGGCTACGCTTTTTCTTGATGGTGGATTTGGGAGGAGGTGGGTCTTTGTTACCGCCAGAGGAAGAGCCGCTAGCTTCACCGGAAGCAGTCGAGGAATTTTCCAAGCCCATGAGAAGCTATTGAATATTGAAAACTTCTCGTGTAGGTTTTCTTTCTTACTTTGACATCAAACTACGGGACAAAAGAGATAAAATCTAGAGCATTTATCTTAGAATTCTGGGGAACAGCTTTTGAAGGGACTTTGTTTTTGTTTTTCTATATTTATTTTATTTGTTTTTTCTCCTAGGGTTATGTTTTTGTTGTGGCACTCTCTCTCTCTGTCCCTCTCACTCAGCTACCAGTCAGTCAGCTTTAATTTTTTTTCTATTTTACACACCAACCAGAGCTCTGCCTATACCCAGCCCTTCTCCTATCTCTGACCAAAACTCACGGTACCCGAAGAACAGAAATGATTAACCCCAAGACTTCAAATTTACTCCGGAAAGACGAAAGTGTTATCTCATCAGAGAAACCAATCAACAGTAACAATGTTTGATCCAACGCTCAAAATTGAATCAAACGTCTCAAGTCTCATCACTAACCCGACATTCAGATCACACAAAATCTTGCTCCATCACTGTTTACAAAGACTTAAATAGATGATACAGAGAGATATGATCAGATATCAACACTAAAGTAAAGAGACGCAGAGGGGCATAAGGAGGACACTTTCCTCCATGTGGGAAAGTCGCCAAGTCTACGGTCTTAACTCGCCTGTCCTTCCTTCTTCTAGAAACTATACAAGAAACAATTAAGAGTCTAACACAAGGGTTAAATGGTTTAAGTGGGTTTCTTCCTGTCCAAGTCTTCAATTACAGATAGGGGATTTACAGTGCGCTTCCCGAATCGAGTTCCACCAAACCACACGTCTGAAAATTGTATCCCTATCAGATGCTCTGTCGTTTAGTGAAGGTCTTAGATTCCTTTTGTTTCGTTTATGAGTTTAAAGAAAAGTCAACGTACTTCAATCTTTTTGATCTTGGTAACCAATAAGATTGCGAAACATGGTCTACCTCCCTAGGATTCCGCATGTCTGATTGCTACTGCTACCCTTTCCTTTGCAGTGATTTAATCTTTTATTTATTGCAATTTGGTTGATGTCACTGTAAGAGAGCAAAGTGCTGAAAAGGAAATGATTTCGGGTAGGAAGAAAGAAAGTCACTTGGGCGGGTACTACTTTCTCCTCGTTGTTGCAAGGATTATAGACTCGGATTAAGAGCATGCAGCCCCGGATCTTAACCATGGTACAGGTTTCTCTTTTACCATTTCAGCCTTCATCTCCGCATCTCCATGGCCTTTTTATACCCATAAACTGCAGATATAGGAGTGGGAGGGCCACGTGAAGTGATCTGATGGGTTCTTAATATATCCTGAAACAAAATCTTGGAGGCAGGCAGGCCTGCCAGTTGTCTAAAATTCCGAAAACAATACAGATGGGATGTAGATTGAATCACGACTCGTCGTCATCATCATCAAGGACGCGCAATTATGAACCAAGTTTTCAAAGAGAGTGTACAGAAAACTACTTGACCGTTCGTTGCAATTGCATTGCATTGCATGATGATCGTCGTCAGAGTATCTATCCATCGAACCCTCCTGTTTCTAAATTGATACTGCATCTCCATGGCATGTTTTGTAGTTACCTTTTAATGATTACTATTGCTGTAGATACGTATAAATTCACCTGGCTGTCTAGTGTCTTATTTGTATGCCCCACCCCATCTCACCACCCCCCCCCC
>CP135532.1:8127047-8357142 GCA_032402905.1 Khaya senegalensis
GAAGAGTGCTTTTGTTGTGTGTTCATCAATTCTAATTTGATTAAACACCGTATTAATTTAGCAAGTTATTTATGTAAAAAATAATTAGAGAATGGGTTTGTATTTTAAGTAAGATTAAAAAATTTAAGCAACCGAGTGTCCGAATAATAATATTAAATTTTAATAAAATTTTATAAATTTAATATTAAATTAAATCATCTGTGAATTAAATAGAAAAAAAATGTTAAAAAAATAAAAAAGAAATAATTTAATTAAAAATAATTACATAAATTAATTTTAATAAATTTATTCAAAAATTTAAGTAAATAAATAAATGTTTAAATAATACAATCTCTTATTTATTGGTATAATGAGATGGCCAAATTGGTCAAATGGGTGAATTAAATTTGTAATTTAATATTTGTTTATAATTAAAATAAGCAAAAAGGATGATAAGAATAAGACACAGATTAAACAAATGCATGTACCAATTGAGTATGAGAATACAACCAAAAAGGCCAGCATGCCATTTTCTCCCCCACTTCATCATTTCTTGTATTGACTGAGATTGCCTTTCTCCTTTAATAATTCAAATTACCCATTATTTAAGGCACCATTTGGGACCCCCCCTCCAATTTCATTCACTCTTCTTTTCAGTTCACAGCAGTCAATTGACCCCTTACCTATCCCTATAATTTTTTTATATTATTTATTTTAAATTTTACGTTAAAAAATATAAAATACATAACGTGTATTAATCAAAACGGTCTCATCTATTAAACTTATATTACCATTTCATTGTATGTCTTTTTCACTTTCTTTCTTTCTTTCTTTCTTTCTTTTGGCAAAAGATGACTTTTAGAGTTGGTGTTTATACGGTTGTGGGCATGAGTCATGTTGACACTTGAGAGGATAGAATTGATGCATTTAAAGTGCTGTAGTATTGGTTAAACAAATCCATCCCTTTTGAAAGTGACTTAATATGCAAAGGTGGCCTTTGCAAATTCCACATCAATTCAATTCATTATCCTTGTTCTAAATACAGAGGATTATGTTTGTTGCTGAGGTTTCTTCCTCGTGAAGTGTGTGTATATATAACATTTGCTCTCATTTTACCACCAGGGTTAGGCAGGCTTTGCAAGTATCATAATCAATAATATTTTTATTATAAAATTTAAAATATATAATATAAAATTTTAAAATAATTAATAATAAATTAAAAATTTATATAACATGTACTAATTGATGAGTATACGAGAAAAAAATCATGTGTATCAATTTATTTAATTTTATTATCACGTGTTTAAAAAAAAAATTAAATAATTTGTTATATTAATATAGACAATGTAATAAAAATATTTAATTAATAAATTTTTTTTATTAATTAATTATGAATAAAAAAATAAAAATAAAAAATAAATTTATTTTTATTAATTAAATAATTTTATTTAAAATTTATTTAAAAAATTAAATATAATAATTTCACGTGGTGTTTTCAGTCATCGTAATTTTCTTATTACCTCTCCTGAAAACTACACGACTTTGTGATCTGGTCCGTACAAATACATTTCTGGTTTTAAAGGAGGTAGTGGTTGAATGTCTGGGTATTCTAAAGGAGCTCGAGTGTTTATCTCTTTCTCTTACCCGTCGGGACAAAAGGCGATTCCCTCTTTTCATTTCTCGACATTGACTGGGTTGCAACGTTTCCAATAACGTCTCCCGTTGCAATGATGTTGCCTTGCCTTGCCTTGCCCTCGACTTTGATGCGAAAGGCGCTCGTACTTGCAAAATCTTTAGCCTGTTGGGGTAATTTCAAGGATGTTTCCTCCAACACAAGACATGGCTGTTGAAACCTCAGGCTGCTCCAATAAATCATTTGGGTTGTACTTTGAATGGTATTTAGCATTATCCTTGGTGCTAACTATTCACCGGCCTGCTTGCCCCAAGCCTATTCTGGCACTAGAATGAAAACCAGATAAAAGTAGTTGACACTTCATTGGGCTGATATGGAACTGGCCAATCCGAAGGGACATGGCCGGACCTTATTGGACCCAGCCTTTAAAACCCATAATAGTTACCACACAACATCATGCAGTTAACTGTGTGACGGAACCCAGCCCGTTTTAAGCTTCTAACTCGTTGAGCAGGGTTTATCGCTTACAAAACCTCTGTTCTTTCCTTTAACTTCACAGCCGGGGAGCTACACTTATATTCACTGACCATCGACAGCAAGAGATTAACAGAAAAAACAAACTGTTATTTGGATCATGGACCTTGACGACTTTGACGACCTCGACAAAAGCAAACCGAGCCAGGTTCCATCACGAGTCTCCAAATTCTTGCCGAAATCCAGCCTCAATAAACCGGTACCCAAACCCAAACCGCCTCCTGAAATAGCGGAACTGCGGCAAATGGAAAAACCGAAAACTGACGAGAATTGCAAGCCAACGATGACGACTGTCAATGTTACACCGAAGACTGAACCGTCAGTCTCTGATGTTGAAGTAAAAATGGAGAGTAAACCGGTACCTGCACCTGAATTGGAACCGAGGAAAGACGAGCTGGAGGATTTGAACACAAACGAATTACAATCACAAGATGATGAAGATATTCAATGGCTGTTGTCCTAAGCTTGTCTGCCAAAAAAGAACTACGTAGTAGCATGCATCAGTTTTCCACTTCAACATGCTCTCTGTAGGTTTAATTTGGATACTCGTACGTCTCTAGTTTTAATAATATTACCACGTTGTCTAGTCTCTATATTGCATGTCTGTTTCTTAATTATGTTATTTTATGGCTAAAAGAAATGGAAATCTTTGTTGGGCTTTATGTATAGATAAAAGTAAGTTGGTAAATAATTACAATCTCACTTAATAATTCTGATTAAATGATGTGCGAGTAACACAACCTTATTGGGAAAACTTGGCAAAACGATGATAAGACTTAATGATTACGGCATAAATCATGAGAATTGATTGTATAACATAATTGACCGAGTTCCCCCGCTGCTTTCACATTCGGGGTCTTTGTGTAATGTCACTGACAGTAAATTAATTATTCGTGTTAAAAGTTCCCCAATCAACCTCTAAGACTAAATTATCACTTCTCGTGATTATTCTACCGCTAAAGTCAGCTGATTTTGAAGTCACCATCAACCGCTAAAGACTCGAATTTCCATTACTGTAGTGGGCTGATTTTTGAAGTCACCATCTACCTCTTAAGACCTGGATATCGCTCTGACTTAATAGGTCTAAACGAAGCTTCGTGGAAATTCTGCTTCAACTCAGAAGTGGAAGAGATTGATACATAAAGTAAACAAGGGAGTTAGTATAGGAGTTACTGCATGCAATCCAGTGTGAGAACCTGCTTTTAATTCTTAAAATTAACCAGGGAAAAGAGAAAGCAGCTACTTGATACATGGATGGATGTGATTTGAGTATTAATAATTAGTCTACTACTCCTTCACATGTTAATAGAATATATATGAAAGTTGAGTTGAATTTATATGCTGTGGTATGTCTCTCCAGCCTCTAATTTCAACCACATATTCCATACAACGTGATTCCCCAACTTTACCTTTCTTCACTCTTTATTGTTTGAATACCTGCAAGCTGCTGCTTCCATTTCTATGAAATATATAATGGATTTTTATCTGTATGTATGTATGGATGGCATGCAGTGGAAAGTAAGGTGTATGGTTAGTTCATTCTCGCTTTAACCTTTCATCTGAGCTTTTTCTCTCTTCTCGTATTCCCTCTCTAACCGGGGGATGGGGGGTGGGGTGGGGGCGGGCATCGGTGGTGGTGGTGGAGAGAATAATGGAGCTAGCAAGAGCGAGGAAACAACCAAGGAAGAAAAAAATCATCATGAATATGTTAGTCAAACAACTTGGATGGAATTTAAATCTTGCCGAGCCTTTTGAGGGGAAAAGTTGGACTAGCTTAGCGATTGGTTTGTATTGGTGGTTTACAAGGTGTCGAAAGCGGTTTTCTATGATCAACTTTTAAATCATACAAGCAATGCCCAGTTTGAAAGTAACTTGTGGGATATACTGTAGGAATAGGAATTTTTTTGTTAATTGCTTTTACTTGTTTCTTGCAAAAGAAATTGACCAATATTTGCTTAATTCTAAAGGGAGAGACGGTAAGAGGTACTGTTCTTGCAATCCAAAAAACAAAAAAACCTTTAATATTTGTCTTTATTCCATGTTTACATGTAATCCACTAAAATGCAGCAGGCTGCAGTCACCAACTCCCGTTTATTAACTTGCGGATATCCCTAGTAAGTTTGGTATTGACTTCTCCTCTCTTGAAGAATCGTGGTAGAATGCATCAGTAAGAAAGATTCCCACTCAACCTCTACATCCCAATTTTAAGCCTAAAAAGTTTCCCCTCCCGCGATTACCGGCAGGCGACGCTTCCAATCCTCCAAGGATGTGAAGCAAAGTAATAGGGTAGATCCTTCCTTTCTTCCTTGCTTCCTTCCTATGAATATCATAATCTTTTATCTAAATAAGCAGAATTATATATTTCTATTAATTTAAGTCAAACACCAGTTCACTTACTGTATCATTTAATAAACTTATTTTGTATGTTTCATTACAAATTTAAAAGTTCTTGCATGTTTTCCTACTAAGATACAATAATAATATGTCTCGTTCGGATATGAGATTAGATGTTTCCCAAAATGTAAGCTAAAATGCAAACTAGATTTAAATGACAATACAAATAACTACACAATTACATGCTTGCTTGTTCAAGGTACCTATTGATGACTGCACATCATGATTACCACTTGGAAAAATGGGGTGTGCTTTAATATGGTGGCTTATTCTAAAATAATATTTTATGTAGCCGGTTGATGCCGACAGTGATTCTATAACGAGACTTACCATAAACCTCCTGTCAGAATTTTTCTTTATTGTTTTAATCTAAAATTCAAACCCAGCAATCAAGCACATCCTCCCTAGATTTCATTGACCCACCAATCAAAAGACAGGAGGTGGACTATCTAAATATATTATACTAAATATGAAGAAGCTTCCAATTAAAATCTAGTTTATTGGCCAACTGCAAAGTTGAGATGACGAAGAAAATAGGAGGGAAGATGGATTTAATCATAATAACAAAATATATTGTGTTGGAAACTGACAAGATTATCCGAAGTTGAGATGACTTGAAGCAGGTCTACACGTATATATGGCCACCGTCTGTCGGCTATTGAAGAACGGGGTGGGTATAGTGAAGATCGAAGATCGAAGATCCCCCGTGCTTGCATAATTTCACTTAATATGTAGTAAATATGCGTAATTGAATTTGGTTCATACTGTATTTTCACAAACAATCCTTCATGCAATGAAATCAAATAAATTAATGAACGAGACATTAGAAATTGAGCACCAGACACTGCGTCTGCAGTTCTGGCCCACAAAAGCGCAGCAATTCAACGGGAGCAGGTTACCTGCTTGGTAGTTTGAGAGTCACCAACCATCGCCTATATAAAGCACTCGTCGTTCCTTGCTGAGAGCAAGTCCGTGGTTTCAAGCTCTTTAGCGTTTCTATAGCAGAAAAGGCCATGGCCCGCCGCGTCGACTTGAGATATGCCATCCCACCCCTGATTAACCACCTCTCCCTAGTCTTAAAACTTCGCCCAATCGTCCTTCAGAATCCCCTTCTAATCATCACTGCCCTGCCTTTTCTTCTCGTCTTTGTATTACTCCTTCCCTTCACTTCAATCCAGCTCTGTTTCAACGACATGAGAATCCGCGTTGAGCCCGGTCATTTCTCAGCTACTGTTGCCATCTTGTTGACATCCTCCATTCTGTTTCCGCCATCACTTTTTTGGGTTATCTACTCCCTTCTCGCAATCACATCTCCATTACATGGAATGCTTTTCAATATGCTTAAGAATTTTCTTCGCCGGCTCCTTCGGTGGGTCCGATCCAGCCCAGCACTTGTCATTAGTTTCACTCTCCAACACCCACCACCTCCTGCTCCAGCACTACCTCAACCACAACTTGACGAAATTGTACTAGATGCCATGCAAGACGTCGACGAGTCCACAGCAGGCCAAACTACTGAATCTCCAATTCAAGAAATGGATCCAATGGATCCTAATCATGCATAGCAAATATTTCATATGACTGATGGCGGGTGACAAGTTAAAGAATTCCTTCTTTTCTGTAATTGCGGTGAACAATTTTCACAGATCTCTGAAAGCAGAAGAATCATTGGGTTCAATTTAATTAATAATTAATTGAGTAATCCCAGATGCACCCTCACCAGAAAACGGGTGCGATCAGGATTTTATGGGGTATGTTTAATAATCCCGAATGAGAGATCCAAATCTATTTTACCGGGCCCAATAAAGATAAATACGTATCAGTATCGTACAATCCGAGTCCACTGGCACTCGTCATTTTGCACTGCCAATCAGACAAGACTCCAGAGTTTATTGACCTCTTTGAAACCAAGTCCGTTAATGAAGGAGAGAAAGATCTATTTGGGTACGTTAATGAAGATTATTGGAAAACCACTGCGATTAGTCCTTACCTAGTCCGGGTAATGATCGATTTTTCTTTATTTTTTTTTGTACCACTTTTATTTTTTGTTCTTCCTTTTCTGGTTGGCTCTTTTAGGCTAATTACTGGATTTAGTATTAGATTTCTCTCACGGGCTTCGTTTAATTTGTTGATTTTTACGAGTTAATTCCGTAATGTGTGGTGATCTGTAAAAGAATAAATTACCTTAATGGCTTGTGTTCAGATTGTTCTGTTGAGGATTCTCTGGTTCAGTTGTTGGCTTGTTTGCTTGTCATATTAAGGGTACTGAACTTTTGATTAAGCAACATATTGATGTATAAAATGTGTAATGAGATGGAATATACAAATTGTTTGGTATTCCCTAAAATTTTCAAAAGTTTCTTGTTAAAGAGTGCTAATTTTGTCATTCTGTGCTTCCATGAAATTGTTTTTTGCTTTTTTACTTACTATTTTATTAGCAAATATTAATTTTATTAGCAAGAAGAAAATCTTGCTAATTACAGAGTTTAACAAATGTACAAGGAGGCTCAGCAGCCCTCAGAAGACTACTAAAAACCTTTAAGCTCTGAATAGGTGCAATATTGAAGAAGTCACATGCTGGAACCATTAAATTATCTAGGGAAAATTCCAGGAACATATTGATGTCTCAGACTTTTTTTTTTGCAATCCCAAGTAGATAGGTTTAGAATCTTAAAACATCCAGCAATTATACATACTCAGCTGACCCTTTAATAATGCAAATAGGGGAATGCTCACCATTGTATTTTAGAAGGACATGAATAAAGTATCTTAAATTTTCAACTCTTCAATTTGGAAGCACTCAACAGAATCTAAAATAGTGGACAGGTTGTACATAGCAGCTGAGACTAGGCAAATACCTTGACAAGGAGATAGACAGCATCTGTTTTCAATTACTACTGTTTGTTGATGAAGTTTATTATTGTAAAATTGTTTGCAGAAATATTGCTTTAAATTTGGAAGATCCGAAATTTGTAAAATTGATGATATTTCTTACATCAAAAATCACATTTTTAAATGTTATCTACCTGCTATTCTGTAATGCATGTAACTTCGCTATTATATATTGCCATATAGAATTTTTTAGTCCAGAATTTTCAATTTTTTTTATTCAATGGTATTTTCTTCCATGGTACTGTTAGAAGTAGTACTTTGTGGTGTTATCTGTTACAGTGCAATCTTTCCTGCCTGATATTCTTTTTAATGTTGTTGGATTTAGGTAATTTTCATTTTTATTTCTTCCAGTCTTCTGCATTCTTATGTGAAACAGTGCATCAACTTGCAATCAGAAAGGTTAGGAATGATTTCTAGTGAAAGGAATGGCAAAACACTGCATTTTCACCCAATCTGTTGATCACAAGCAGGCAAATATAATCAAGGCTCTTCTCTCTTCCTGTCTTTTTTTTTTTTTTTTTTCTTTTTAACAGATGTGCTTATTATGTGCAATATGAGAATGGTGGTCCTTTTTTTCAGCATTTTGTAATCTACAGATGAGACCAATTTAGATTTGCAATATTATATTGATTTTGATGCAGGAATGATGGAGGTCAATCTGTTTGTACTGAGAGATTAAGAACCAAAGATATTACACACAGTGAAAATGAAGAAAAATTGGCTGGTCAATTTGCTGCCATTGCATGTGAAATTAGGTCTTTTTTTTTTTTTTTTTTGGCTTTGCAAGTGTTAACCTTCATGTTGGCTAAAGTCATACGAGGATCATCTATTTGTCCGCAGAAATGAAGGGTCTCTTTGTTGTTCACTTTTTTCTTTTTAATTCTTATGGTGAAAATATGGGGCATTTTTTCATATTATGCCTAATTCCGATCAAAATTTAGCGTTGCTCACCTCTTTTCGTTGGTCTAATTAAAACTGGTTTACAGGTTGGAGTTTGCTTAGCATTTGTCGATGAAGTATTATGCTGGCTCTTCAGAACAGTAAAAGTGAGTGAATCTCTAATCTTTGTCTTGCAAACATCTTTTTTCTCCCTTCCTTTATTTATTTGAACTGCTGTCAAATGTGTGTGTTTTTTTTTGTGGGATAATGAATGGTTACTCGTTTTGATTGTGTGACTTTTACGAAACATGAATAATTGAAATTCAAGATTAGGTCATGATGTCAGAATCACTTCAAATATTTTGCTGTAATTTTGAGATGAAAGAAAAGAATGTTGAATTACATATACACCAAGTTATCCCTGTAATGATTTGGGGTGATCGAATCAAATGAGTGCAATTCTTGCTTCTCTCTGCGAGATCATCTGGATCTTTGTAATGCCATTTTTTTGACTTGTTAATGAAGCAAATGATCCATTTTTCCTAGCTTTGTTTGTTATTTAATTTAGATTCCAGAATGTGTTTGAAAATGCTACTATCATCGGTGAAAGTTTCAAATATATATATTGTGCAATGCAGTAGTCAAAATGCTCATGTTTTGAATCATATGCTATTTAATTTCGAATCATACATTGTGCAATGCAGTAGTCAAAATGCTCATGTTTTGAATCATATGCTATTTAATTTTGAATCATATATTGTGCAATGCAGATATATATATATATATGTATATATATATCAGCAATCCAATGCTGTATAATGGAACTTAACTAAGTTTAAATACTTCAAGATACTAATTTAGCGGATATGTTTATTTCAGAAAGATATGGATCACAATTGACTTCTGATGAGCTTGGAGATTTCGATGCACTTAATATTGATTACAAGATAAATTGGCAGTTAAAGAATCTTAAGAGCAAGATGAACCCAACTTCAGAAGAGTTGCAGTTAAGGCCAGCGACAGTGAAGAATTGGAGGCTGGCATTCCTTAATAAACTGGTGCATGATGGACAGTACTTCTCGGAGGATGCAATGAGGGAGAGAGAACCATATTTTGCATCATGAGTATGTGGGAAAGTTTCAGGATTTGAGTGGAAGGAGCATGGCGAGGCCAGGGGAGCGATGGTCAGAGATGTTGATGAGGAGATCAGAGGAAGCGGCTTTGGTAGCAAAGATAAGGGAGGAGCAGCAGAGTTGGGTGTGTCTGATAGGGATTAGATTGGTAACGAAAGAAACCAAGAAGAAGAAGATGAGGAAGAGGAAGAAGCAGCGAAAAATGCTGGTGGGGTTGTGCGCTCCACTGAGGTGATTTATTCTGTTCTTATTTATTTATTGCTTAGTTTCCTTGTCATTTTTAGTGTGTTTCATCTAGAATTTTTTTTCTTGTTCAGTATCTATGCTTTCTACTTCATTCAACCGAACAAAGTATTTTCTCGGTGATTTGGGAAATTTAAAGATGACTCGACAATTGTTATGTACTCATTTGGAGCAGTGAAGATCTATACTAGGTTACAGAATGTGAAATAGTTATATTAGCCATCTAATGGAACATTATGGATTGTATTTTGAAGGAATTCCATTCATCAATCGGATGATTGGCCCTAGTCTGGTTGTTGTTTTTTCTTGCACTCTTACCAATTCAAATTTTCTCCACCTCATGTAGGTTTCTCATATGTTTAGAAGGTATGAGGCATACTAGTGAATTTCAATTTGTTTTTATGTATAGATAATGTGTTGATAACTGACCTCTTTGGGGCATGTAGACAATACATTGCCAATTTTCAAATTGGGAAATTCTAATGAATTAGAGAAAACCAATTTTATGTTCTTAATGTTATATTGTTTATTAAATTATAGTAATGGGTTGATATTGCTGAACTACTCTGGAAAATAAGTTCTGATGTTAATGTGCTATTTTAGTGTTTCTTTCTGCTTTCAAAATTTTTCCAGCACCCAGAATGAATTCAGCAAGTTCCTTTATTGTTTGAGCCAATTCAAAAATTATAGGTTGTTGAATATATTTCACTCGGTCAGAAGAGTAGGATATAAGCTGAAAAGGTTATTAATTTTGTACAAGCTGTTGTAATTCTCTTTAAATCCCATATAGTCCTTTGCGATGATGCCCATTGTGCTAGTTTGAGTTAATATCGATAACACTGTGTGCCATCATTTTACTTGGTGTCTCCTAAAATTTTCTCTCTCTTCCTTCTGAATGAGAGGGGGATAATGAGCACGGGTATGAAGTTAAGATAGTGGTTGGGGCTGTGTCCCTTATAATTTATTTTGAATAACGAAAATAAGTCAAGGCAGCCAGAAATGTAGGAATTATCAAACTCCCACTGATTTTTCTCTTGAATGTAGTGTAGAGATATAGAACATACTAACAAAAGAAGATATGGTAGATCATCACGATGGTTTTACAAGATGTTCCCAAATGAGTGGGAAAACATTCCGGTAGATTATGATTCAAAATCTGTACTCTGAGCTCATGTTTTTGTTCTCAAGTTATAGGCATCCGCCATTTGCCTTGCATTTTGTTCTGAAACTTGGGTATTTGTCTTGTTTCATTTCTTCAAAATGCCAAAGGTGTTTAAGATATGTTGAGATCTGCTTCTGCAACTTTTAGATGCCCATAAATCATTCTGATTAAAACAACAGTGCCCAATCCACCCCAGCGGAGCACACTCAGGGGGAAGCACCACCAGCAGAAGAGACGGAAGATCTGATGGAACAATTCACCCACATCATGCAGCAGAAGTTTCTGCCTGGTGAAGATCATCAGCATTTTGATTGCTCAAAAATAGATGGTGATGAGACTCTTGATGATCACTGGCTCAGAGAAGTGAGTCAGGACGCCGAAGGGAAGTATTTTGCTGAAGATTAGGAAGAACGACAAAATCGCATTACCCTGTTACCGCATTTTTTGACTCCATGTGAGATACTTGTTAACTAGTTAGTATTCGAGACTAATTACTGTAATTATATGCAGATTCTATTTTGTGTAAATGATATTGTCATCACTTGTTTGTTCTTTTTATCCAATTAGATTCTCTAGCAATTCTGAATCTGATTCCTTTTGCATAGTATTCGAAGCTTAGTAAATTGATGTCAAGACAACGTTCAAAAACAAGTGGAAGAAGGCAGAATGGACACATATTGAAGGTAGTCAAGCTGGTGCAGCGGAAATTTGTCCAAATCCGAATACGGCACACCCCCTCCCCACTCTACTTTTTTTTTTTCTTTTTTTGGGTTCAATTGAACATAGCACGTGATGAATATTACCTCTACTGAAAACTACACGAATTTGTGATCTGGTCCGTACAAATACATTTTTGGTTTTAAAGAAGGTAGTGGTTGAACGTCTGGGTGTTCTAAAGGAGCTCGCGTGTTTCTCTTGCCCTTTAACCGTCGGGATAAAAGGCGATTCCCTCTTTTCATTTCTCGACATTGACTGGGACAAAGGTTGCAACGTTTCCAATAACGTCTCCCGTTGCAATGATGTTGCCTTGCCTTACCCTTGCCCTTGGCTTTGATGCGAAAGGCGCCCGTACTTGCAAAATCTTTAGCCTGCTGGGGTAATTTCAAGGATGTTTGCTCCAATATAAGACATGGCTGTGGAAACCCCGGGCTGCTCCAATAAATCATTCGGGTTATGCTTTGACTGGTCTGGGTGCTAACTATTCACCGGCCTGCTAGCTCCAAGCCTATTCTGGCACTAGAATGAAACCAGATAAAAGTAGTTGACACTACAGTAGTGCTATTCATTGGGCAGATACGGAACTGGCTAACTCGAATGGACATGGCCGGACTGTATTGGACCCAGCCCATAAAACCCATAATAGACACCACACAACATCATGCAGGTAACAGTGTGACGGAACCAGCCCGTTTTAAGCTTCTAACTCGTCTTCTAACACGTTGCGCAGGGTTTATCGCTGACAAAACCTCTGTTCTTTCGTTAACCTCACAGCCGGGAAGCTACACTTATTCACTGATCAACAGTGGCCAGAGATTAACCGAAAAAACGAACCGTTATTTGGATCATGGACCTTGACGACTTTGACGACCTCGGCAAAAGCAAACCGAGACAGCTTCCATCACGAGTCTCCAAATTCTTGCCGAAATCCAGTCTCAATAAACCGGTACCCAAACCCGAACCGCCTCCTGAAAAAGCGGAACTGCAGCAAATGGAAAAACCGAAAACTGAAGAGAAATGCAAGCCAACGATGACGACTGTCAATGCTACACCGAAGACTGAACAGTCAGTCTCTGATGTTGAAGTCAAAATGGAGAGTAAACCGGTACCTGCACCTGAATTGGAACCGAGGAAAGACGAGCCGGAGGATTTGAACACAAACGAATTGCAATTACAAGATGATGAAGATATGATTGTTCGCGAAATTGATGTGTTCTTCAGTCCTTCAATCGACGCTGATACCAAGGTTTCGTGTCTGTTATCTGTTGTCTTTGATTTTAGATTCATTATTTTTTCAACGTTGAAAAATATAATGAAATGTTTCAGTTATATGTAACGCAATTTCCGGCGAGACCACGTTGGCGGCCATTCGAATTAGATGAAAGATGCGAAGAGGTTTGTGATGTTCATCTTGAACTACGATTTTCTTTTCTTGGGCCGGAAATGGATGTGTAACAGCTTTGCTTCTTTTTTTTTTTTCTTTTTTTTTTTTTTTTTTTTTATGTCGTTGTGTAGGTTAGGGTGAAACCTGAAAGTTCAGAATTAGAAATGGACTTGTCTATAGATGTTGATTCGAATAATTGGGACAGTGAAAAAGCTAGCCACCTTAACATGACAAAGCAGGTTTGCTTCTTGCTACTCTTGAATCCTGAAACAAGATTCAGTATATGTACAGTTAAAGAATCTAGACTTGCTTCTAATGTAACATGATGTGCAATTTCGTGTGGTTTCCCTTTAGACTTTGTCTACCACTTGGAAGCAGGATCAGGCAACTGGTTATGCTGCCGGTGTCCTTGTAGGTAACAAGGTACGTATGTCCATTATCTTGATATTTAGTGTGCTATATTTGTGGTTTTGAATGAGGTTAGAGGTCCCCGAACTGTCAATATGTTTCTGAAGGCAGTTGATCATGCTTTTAGTTTTAGGCTAGCAAATCCTTCTTCCAAAGCAGCGGTGATATCTTTGTTATCATTGTGTTCTGAGTCTTGGGGGTGGGAACTCTATCAAAATTATGTATATTCGTGTGCAAGATTGCAAGACAATTAATCTTGCCTGAGAATAGATTTGAAGCTCTTTGGTGCATGGGTTTTATGACCACCGGTAGATGAGATGATAGGTTATAAGGTTGTTAGAGACCGTTAGATAAATGGTCTTTCCCGGTGAGCATATAAGGTCTTGAATTGTATGTTAGTGTTTGGTGTGGTTTTTGTGTGACTTTGTGAATGAGTTCAACTTGTATTTGGCTATGTATAGCAGAAGAGTTTGGACGTTAGAGACCCAAGAGTATGTTTTGCTTTTGGCTCTAAATTTGGAATCAAATTTGTTCGTAATTTTTTATATGAGTGACTGCCTAACATGTAAAATACCAAGTTTCTATTTCCTTGCAGTTATTTAGTCTTTTTTATTTTTATTTTTATTTTTTAAATCCATGTTTCTGGTTCCTTCTAGTTATTTGGTCTTACTTTCAGCAGTTTGCACAAAACATATCTTTGTCTATTATGTGCAATTAAATTTGGTTGGTGACATATTATTTGCCTAGTGACTTGTGTGAGAATTAAGTTTATGAAATTGTCCTGAAGTATCAGGATTTCTGCTGCTTGCTGTTGGTCTAGTGTCGCCTGTTGTTAGGTATTATATATCTTTTTTGAAAAATTTGTAAGAATTGTAAGAGACCATGTCTAATTCTTGTTTTGCAGTTACACTTGAATCCCATCCATGCAGTCGTGCAGCTCCGAACATCAATGGAATTTATGAAATCTGGTGGCTCAAAAAAGAAGAACAATGTTGCAGGCAGTACAGAAGTTTCTATTAAATTAGAAGCTTCCACAGAAACTTCTACTCAAGATAAATTTGTTGGTTCGTCAAAGAAGCAGGTAATTTTTCTTCTCTTATATCGTACTGCAGATCTGCAACAGTATCAAGACGGATCATTCAAGTGCAGGTGGAGAACCTCAAAGCCCTGGCTAGAAACAAAAGTTAGCATGCTCGGTTTTCTGTTTCCAGTGGAAAAAATTCTGTGTAGCCAGCTCTGGCATTATGAAAAAGGATTAGTCACAAGTTTTACATCTAATTAGTTGTGATTCCCCCTATAAAATTCTATTGCCTAATTCCAGTTCCACCAAAATTGTCTGTGAGGAAGATCTAGGAATAGACTTAACTGCAAACATGCTGTATAGTGGTTGCCTAGGGTAGTCGAAAAGAATATTGCTGCTCAAATAAGTGACATCGTTCACAGTAGAGCAGAGTGGTATGACTTGATACATCTAGCCAACTCCATTTTCTACTCCTAAGGCACAGTCGAGTGATCTCCATCTTTTTGGTTCCAGTTCCTTTTGTCTATTATGTTTCACTATTCATATTTACATTGCAACTTAGGAAAAGATGATAAATTAACATTATAATGCGTGAGATCCAAGTCTTATGTGTTTCTACTGTGCAGAACAAGCAGATGGAATCTTCTATTGAGCAAAAATCAAATGATGAAGAGGTATAAGAGTTAGTTATGCCATGTTGTGATTAATATTCAGCGGTCTTATGTTGTTTTGGATGAGGGTTATTTATTGTCAATTATAAGTTGATTATTTTATTTTTCAATTTAGATCTTTTTATTTTTGGCTTGTGATTTTTGATTCTGTTCTTGGTTTGGAACCTTAAAACAAAAAAAATGGTAGCATTTAGAGAACATTTGAAGTATCTAGCTTTTGTTACCCATTTTAATTGTGTTCTCTTTGTCTTTTATCTATTTATTTTTCTTCTTTCTAATCTGAGACAGAGGACTGAAAGGATAATAGTATTGGAAGGATGACTATGACTTAGATCGCCGAAATAAAATGGACTAAGTGTTATGAAACCAAAATAATTCCCTTAGTTCAGATGTCCAAGATTCCTTTAATTGCTGCATTCTTTTGTTTTTCCGCAAAATGATTCACAATCATGGAATTGCTTTCGAGATTGTTTGACTTCTTTAAAACCAGTATAGTGAGACTAGAGTTGTGCTTGATGTGGATGCCTAACAATCTTTAGCAGATGACAGAGCAATTTATTCAATTATCATGTTTGCACTTGAACTCAAACTTTAGGGATTTGATATTGAATAAATATCTGTTACCTTTTTCCTGCATGTAGTTGGGTTGTTGGCATATAATTGGGCTTGCCTTTAAGCTAATTTTTGTCTTAGGGTTAGACAATAACTAATGATGCATTCTTTCTTTGTTGTAAGTTGTAGTTAAAGTTGTACTCTATATTGAAGTGCCAAGTTATTAGGAGCCTTTTGAAGAGTTAGTGGAGGATTAACTGATGAATGTTAATGTTATGAATCTCTATTTAGATGTGGCATGTAGGGAGTTGTGACAAACTTTTCTCTAATGCCAAGCTAAATCAGCATGATAGAATTTCATGTGATTTCAGAGAGTTGCAGTAATTCATGGATCACACCACCTATTTTTCTCCTGTATATTCCACCATAGGTCTCTGGTAGGTAAAATGGAATTTTGGTGGTTACACATTTTCTTTTTCTGAGTGAAACTCTTATTGTTTCTATTTTTTTCTTCAATGAATCTGTCTGCTGTCAATGGCTTTTCCTGAATTACTTCAAATATCAAAGGCTGATATTTTGCTTTTCTATGAATTATGATTTGCCTGTGTGCTGATAGAAAATTTAGGTGTTGTTTTGATCTAGGTGGTAGGATGGAAGGAAAGTTTTCAAATTCCCTTAGAACTTACATTCCTTCCTCAGGCATTTCTTCTATTGTTTTTTCCTAGGTCCAGGTTTAGTTTAATTTGCAGATGTCAATAAGTTAGAGCTTGTTGTTGAAAAATATTGTTTATCCTTTGACTCCAGTGTTGGGTTCCGTTAAAGTACCACGGCTCCAAGAATGATTTCTCAGCTAGATATCTGCAGAGAATGTTAGTAGAAGAAACATCTCCTATACACTTCAGAATGAAACCGTATGTATTTAAGCGCTGCTTTGGCCAAAATCTATGCAAGTGTTTTGCACTCACTTCCCTCTGAATCATTAAATGAGATAATTATACAATGTAATACATTTGTGGTTATTTGAAGGTGTGACTATGTTAGCTCCTTGTGTCCTGGAGATGGCAACAATAATATTAAAGCCAAAGGCCCTTTGAGAAGGTATGGTTTCTCGTCTAGTTCCGATTCTTCAATAGGTTAACTGTTATTAAGGTAATTTGGCTATAATGCACCAGACCATGTGTATGTGTTTGTATGTGTTGGCACTATGGCTGTTTCACATTACACCATGTTTATATATTTGTTTGTCTTTGTATTTACAAGAACATGTGAACCGTGCCATGTACATGTGTACATTATGTATTAAGATGGGTGCTTGGGTTCATGCATCCACGTTTGATACTGTTATGCTGCTCTAATAGTAGAATGACGGCTGCCATAAATATTGGTTTATGGTGCTCTAATGGGAAACTTACACAGAGAGAGGCAACAATCATGGGAATATCAAAGTTGATGATCTTGCCATAATAATATGGTGTTTTTTTTTCTTGTTTTAAAAAATAGCTTTTGTTTAGTGGAGGATGGTTCTGTAAGTTTTATGCTGATTTAAATGTATATTCATAGAAATTGGGGTCTTGTCTAATAGAATTTTTGTATCTTTGTATTCTGTTCATGAATTTCTAACTTTGCAGTGTGGTGAGTGTTTTATGTGTTCTTCTATGACCATTAGATTCCAACCAAAAAGTGGTTTTAATCTACTTAAGGTCACATACCTGGGACATTTATATCCCACAGGTCATTTCAAAGATTCTGGGGTCTGGCAATAGTCCCAAGCATAGATTTCGGTGCTCACGCTGAGTGAATTCTGGATTATTAAGAAATAGTTTTTGTGATGGTTTGTATTATGCATGTTGGTCGTTGACTGGCCTGATAAATGTTGACATGAATTTATTTATATAGATCTTTGCTGTTTCTATCCATTGTAATTGTGTAAGCCTATGGTTAAATGTTTGCATGCTTGATTTATTTATTTATTTTTTGTAAATTTATTTATTTAGGTGTGGTAATAGTATTTATTTTGTTTGATATTGTTCAGGTTTTTGCTTTCTATGCCACTGGAAGAACGACTTAAGAAATTGCTTTGTGAGGTTTGTTAAAACTTCAGACAGTAAATATGAAATTTGTGTTTGGAAAATTGGAAGTCGCTGCTAGCTTGATTTTGAATGTATTTGTTTACTTGCTTTTAAAGGAATGTTATTTATGATATTTATTTCTGTTTGTACTCTTACTTGTGTATGAGGTCTGTATATCTGAAAAGTATCTGTATTTACATCAACTGTTTTTCAGTGTGTTTTCTACCCAATTCTCTTAAATCTTTTTTGATTGTTCCTGTCTCATGTGGAAATCATTGATGATGGAAAACTAGGTGGAAATTTTGTTCCATTTTTGCAGTTGATTAATTACTTGAAAAGTTAATTATAGTTAGAATTATTCACAGATTTTCTGGTATTCCTTTTGAAATTATTCCCTTTTGAAGGTTATCGCAAGGTTAGTTAGCATAAAGAGCATCTTATCTATTTTCAGGACCGAGAATAAATTCCTTGAAGGTGAAAATTGACCTTGGTACACTCAGCATAAAGAGCATCTTATCCAAACTCAGGGTTTATGATTAGTGTACCTTGATGATTTCCTTGTCTTGAAGAATCTAATAGCATGTTCGTTTTTAGGTTGGAGTACAAGAGTTGCTTGTCTTCATTCTTAATATACACCTTTCTTTTGTTCCTTTTTCCAACAAAGAGAGAGAGAGAGAGAGAGAGAGAGAGAGAGAGATGAAAACCAAATATAATTAGGTTGTCATTTCTTCTTAAATCAATTGTATGATTTATTTTCTATGTTTTACTAACTTGAGATTTTTCATAATTTAATAGGGAGAACCAGTTCAACGTTTTAGCAGTCTTATGCACTATGCTCCTGATGACACTGTTGAAGATGTTTTAGGAGTCCTTCAAAAGTATGCCCTCTTAGTGCAAGGCTTCTGGGCTCCAAGAAGTTTATTGCTATTTGAAGACAAAGTGAAATGTTTAGCTAGAGATTACATTCTTCTTATGTTTAGCAAGAATTCAGCAGTGAAGTTTCAACAATTATTTGTCAACGCAAAGCTCAGAGATCATATAAAATGCTTTCTGAGTATGTTTGCTGTTGAAAGGCCTGACTTTAAGGATTGGAAGTTTAAACAGAATACAGATGTGTCATTTATAAAAGACTATCCAAATATTGTTAATCAGCAAGAGCAAGTTTGGGCAGCCATAGAGAAACAGATAAGTGATGTTATAAATAAATCTGGAAAAGGTGGATCAAATATGAGGAATGATGCTGGAAAACCCGCCATGGCTAATAAGCCTTCAAAAGCAATGAGTTCTAATAAAGGTGTAAGTGGAGCACTTACTGGGAACAAGAACATGTCACACGAAAGTCGAGAAGCTTTACCAAAGGCCTTGCAGAAACTTTTTCAGATTCACAAGGTTTGCAGGTATGTTGTTTGAAGCTCTCGTTATATACATGGGAACTTCTAAACCTTGTTTTGCATCATTGATTATTAATGTATATACAGGAAATTATCCAATATGGCTATATGCCATGTACTTATATTGTTTTTTATTTTGATACCTTGCAAAGATTAATAAATGGTGTCTTACAGTAATTAAATTGAGGTATTTGAATGATTGTTTTGTTGTTATATCAAAATTTAATGGATAAAGGGATACCTTTCTGATGTATTTGGTTTAAAATGTGCCATCAAGGTCTAGTTAATCTTTTGAACTGTCTCTTTATTAATTGTTTCTGGTCATTGTGACATAAATGTATGGCAATTAGTGAAGAAGAGGGGAGGGTAGCAGTTTAGGTCATTTACAGCTGTATGATTATAGTTGGTTGTTTTTGGTTGTGGTGATAATTAAGAAGTTTGTGATTTTAAGAAAATAAATTTTGAAGTCAGGGTAGAAGTGATGCGAAAGATCTAGTTTCTTAACACTTAAAGGAAATATTGCTTTAGATATGATGAAATGAAGGAACAAGATTCATGTAGCTGATCCATCTAGCTTGGCCTCAAATTTTAATTGAGTTGTGTTAAATTTATGTAGTAGTTTTGAGGTTAAATACATATTTAGTTGAGAAGTCATGGGAACTAATTTACGTTGCTGAATATCCATTGTTAATCAATCTATACTTGAGCAAATATCTTCATGTTTGTGGAGTCAATCATTGAAAGACATCTGCCGGAGAATGTTCCTTTAGTAAATTCATCTGAGTCAACCATGGAAATTGCCTGTCACACAAAAGGAAAGCCCCTAAGGAAGTCCTCTTCTGGACAGATCATCCCAGTTGGCGGTGAAGTACCCCATGCAATCAAAGTTTATTTTGCACTCGAGTGTTGCTTTTATGAATATGATGAGGAATGGAATTTTCTTTTGCAGTTTCATTCAAAATTAATAAGATATCGTAATTCTTTTGGCAGCAAGCAGTTGATTCGCCAAGGTTTGCGGGATTTGGCTGTTTCCCAATCTACTCTTCCAAAGGCAGATGCTAGAATGGCCGTACTTGCAGCAGAGGTTGTTGATACTGAAGAATTTGAGGAAGTCATAAGTCAAGTTGCAACCAACATTAATGGTTACTATGTTTCAAAATCATCAGAGGATCCACAACATGATCCATTGAGGTTAAATTGTCTTGTAACTAGAAATGTTTTTCAACTAAAGAAAATGGCCATGTTGTCCTTGATTATTGCTTTAGGAATCTATAGATGAAATATTAATTGATGTCTAGATCGTTTATGCATTAAAGCCATTCTTTCAGCATCTTAAACACCATGTAACGAGATTTCACGATTTTTCTCTTCTTCACACAGTTGTGTTCTTTCTTGCAGGAAAGTTGTGATTGATCTATTGCTTGCAGGAGGGCCAAATGCAAAGCTAAAGAAGGCTGACGTCGTTGAAGCTGCCAGACATGCTCTTAAGAGGGAAATTACAAATGCTGAATACAGCAAGGTCAGTGATCAAGGACAACTGTGTCAGATCGGAAAATACCAACTAAGATTTATTATACTGTTACACCAATGATTTATTTATTTATTTTCCTTTTCTGGGAAAAATCATTGGATCTCAAGGGTTTATTTCTGTGGCCTTTGATCCTTCACTGAAGCTATGCTCGTGTGCAGGTCATGACCGATATTTGTGAATCTAATGGTTCAGCATGGGTCTTGAAAAAGCCACAATGATTCACCAAAAATTTTCCATTGGATTGACGACGAGAAGTAATTGGAGGGTACAAAGAAGGATCCATTTGGTTTCCCATAAGCAAGTCGGGTATAGTACAAGTCACAGCGTTGCCATCCCATTCTTTGACATTCTTTTTGCCTAACCCCAATAACAAGGAGGCACATTCCTCTGCCAAGTTACTTGCCCTTTGTAACAAGGAGGTGCATGGTGATACACCTTCATTTGCACTATCTACTACTGTATTCATTCATACATCAAATAGCCTTAACCTTTGGATTTAAGTGACTGCTCGTATTCACAAAGCAAATTTTGTTCTTTCAAATATAAAAATATGCTGTTTTCCTTCTACCTTATATTGTAGGGTTCTAAAATTTAAAAAAAAAAAAAGAAATAATACAAAATAAAGAGAAATAATATTTATCCCGACATAATATATACTAAAAATTAAAAATAATATATTTTAAAATATTATTTATATTTTAAAATTTTTTAAAAATATTTAATTTTTTTAATTTATTATATATTAATTAAAATTTAATTTTTAAAATATAATAAATTTGTTTATATATTGTTACTTTAAAATAAATCAAAATAAAATTTACACTGAAATAAGGAAAGTAGGGTGGCTGCAGTTTTACTATAATGCCCATAGTACATATCTAATACGAACACAGCATTCACAGTACGGTACCCTTTGGCCTTTTGCGCCGGAATCCGCTTTATAAAGAGAGACTGGTGTTTTTTATTCCAAAGCCCTAGAAATCTCTGGTCATTGTGTGTGCGCGTTTCAACCTGAAACTTGGCAGACACAGCAAATTACAAGTCTCCCGCCGAAACAGAAACCCGATACGAGACGGAACGAAACGAAAAAGTGAGCTGAGTTAGCAAGCTAAAGAATCAATCAAGAGATGGCTGATTACGAAGTCAACGGTGAGGATGTCGACAACAACAACAATAACTACGATTTTGGTTCTTCTCCGCAGCCTCGTGGAACTGATGATCGCAGCGACTTTAAATCTCAGGTAATTCTGGTTTGATGTGCATACAGAGATTTAAATTCCTGAATTTATTTGCCGTAATTTTTCACTGCACATTAATTGAGAAACAAATGCTCTAGTAGGAAATCTAATTTTATGTTAGGGTTTTAGAATGTATTTAATGAAATTATGAATTGTACTTTGCCTGTTACGGGGACTAGTTCAAATTAACGTATAAGATCGTTAGTTGTGTTTCTTCCGTACTAGCTTCTTAGAACGAAACTTAGAAAAAGGCACCTGCTATCATCTGTTCCGGGGACAGACATTGGAACGTTTTTTAAATAGTTGCCCATTACTTGTAGTCACATGCTAGTGAGGTATAGTGATAAATTTTTTGACTTATATGATTGGAAATGCCTGCGGTTAATAACTGTGTATTAATTGCGTTTTTCTACTTGTGAATGAAACTTACTCATGTGCAGCATGGTTCTCGTGATTATGAAAGAGAGTCTTCAAGAAGTAGGGAAAAAGAAAGAGAAAAAGGACGTGATAAGGAGAAAGACCGGGATCGAGATCGCCACCGTGACAAGGACAGGGACAGGGAGAAAAGCAGGGATAAGGACAGGGAAAAGGACAGAGAAAAAGATCATGATCATCTTCATCATAGAGAGCGCCAAGGGGACCGCAATAGGGAACGCAGTGAGAGAAGGAGAGATAGAGATGATGATGATTTTTACCGAAGCCGAGACTATGACAGGTAATTAAGACACATAGCAGTATTCATGTGGATGTGTTTTAATTCAGTGCCCTTTTTCTTATTTGCCTTTTGTTATGGATAAGCTAGTTTCATTTCTTTTTCATAATGATTGGCTATGTTCAGGAGAGATTATGATAAAGACAGAGAGGACAGGCACAGGCGCCGTTCTCGTTCAGGAGTTAGATCTGAGAACAGATCTAGGTCACGTTCTCGCTCACCTTCGAAGAGGTAGGTCATGGAAAAGTTGTTAAGCTGGGGATTCCATTAGTATCCAGCCATTTAAAACATTGTCATAAACTTAATATACTAATTCTGCTCTCATTTATGTGTGAATCTTCTTATTATTGCTGCAAAAAAAAAATGTTGGGTCCGTATGTAGAAACTCTGATAGTGCATTTGTTTCCATGTATTTGTTATGACACATGCTTTATAAGTGTTGAAGATAAATTGGTTATGTTGTTACATTCTGATGGGAATTAGGAACCTGTTAGCTATTTTAGAAGGATTTGTTAATTGAAAATTCAACTGGTATGCTTACGGAATCTTCCGATATACATTATTTCTTTTTTCAGTATTTTTGTTCGTGAAATGTTTTGTTTGTGTCCCCATGGGGATTTGCCCAGTTTGCCTGGCCTCTTGCTGTGGAAGCAAGAGCCAAGGGGAAATTCACCAACCTTGGTGGGGTAATTTATTTCATCCGTGTTTGTGCAAGAGATTGGGGTGTGTGGTAATGTTCCATTTGTTGCATAGGGTGTTTTTTACTATGCTTTGTGATTATAGAGAACTTCTCTGTGTTTTTTTCTCATTTATAATTTATAGTCAGTGGAACCTGTCTTTTCCATCAGATTTGTATTGGTTTTCTTCTAGGCACACTAACTATATTTACTTTCAGCAAAAGGATTAGTGGATTTGACATGGCACCCCCTGCTTCTGCAATGTTAGCTGCTGGTGCTACTGCTGCAGCTGCAGGTATATTCATTCATGTATATGTGTAGTATTGTTATTATCTTAACTGTTACTTTTTGGTTTTGGTTGATCTAGTGTGGAAAGTTCGTATCGAATTTCATGGTGTGATTTTGGTAAGCTTAATTTTGTTCTTTTACTTGCACATCATACAGCCTATTGAAGTTGTGGCCTGTGAATGCTCTCAACTGTTATTTTTATTGTTTACTTGGTGAAATAATTCCGGAACTGAGAGAGTTTTTGGTTTTCTGTTTTGTTTGGTTTTTGTTTGTTTGTTTCTGTCTGGTCTTTATTGTAAGAAGGCAATGTTGGGCTACTTGCCCCACTGTGCTGACAATGGGTGTGAGCCAACTTCTGTAGCTTTTATGTACAAGGAAGAATCAATGCACCGGTTTGATGGGTATTGTTCGTCTTCAACTGGCAACTATTGCCATTTTCGGTAGTCTTGCAAATATTTCCTCCAAAGCTTGTATATGTTGTATTCCCTTGATCCCTATTGATTAATGAATTGAGAGGTTAGGATATACTTAATGTAATGGGTTCACTAGAAGGACATGATGGTGGATGTCATTTGTAGTATCTTAAATTCGGTAAAGTTAGATATGATTCATGATTGTGTTCTAATATGTGCTGCAATACCTTTGCAGGACAAATTCCTGGGGCTAATCCCTCCATCCCTGGAATGTTTCCCAACATGTTTCCTTTGGCAACTGGTCAGGTAATCTCCCCTGTCTGACACAAAGGATATTTATGAGCATGCTTTTATTTGCATCAACTAATGATCTGCTATTTTGTTTTCACTTTGCAGTTTGGTGCTCTTCCTGTTATGCCAGTTCAGGCAATGACTCAGCAGGTTGCAAAATCCAGCATGTTTGCAGTTTTTTTTTCTATAAAAGTATTTTAATTATATTAACATCTCTTAAATTCTTCTCTCAGGCTACCAGGCATGCTCGGCGAGTCTATGTTGGAGGACTCCCTCCTACAGCAAATGAACAGGTTTTACACATAATCCAATGTAGATTGCCTTTTCATTTGTCCAGTTTATTGATACTGACTGTTCTTGTCCTACTGCAGTCTGTAGCAACTTTCTTCAGCCAGGTGATGGCAGCAATTGGAGGAAACACAGCTGGTCCAGGTATGATGATGTTTGACTTCTATACAAGTGCATAGCTAGACTAGTTTCTCTATTTGGATAGTAGCCCATTTTATTCTTTGTTAAACTCAGGGGATGCCGTGGTCAATGTCTACATAAACCATGAAAAGAAGTTTGCTTTTGTGGAGATGAGATCTGTGGAGGAGGCCAGTAATGCAATGGCTTTAGATGGAATTATTTTTGAGGTATTCCCATTTCTCTTGCATCTTAATTCAAACAGGACTCAGTTTATTTGTTATGTGACATACTGAATTGGATGTTATCTCATAATGACCTGTTGTATTTCAGGGAGCCCCCGTGAAGGTGAGGAGACCCAGTGACTATAACCCGTCCCTTGCTGCAACACTGGGTCCCAGCCAGCCCAATCCCAATCTTAACCTGGCTGCTGTTGGTCTAACGCCGGGTTCTGCTGGTGGGCTTGAGGGTCCAGACCGCATTTTTGTGGGTGGGCTCCCTTATTACTTCACTGAAGCACAGATCAGAGAGTTGTTGGAATCTTTTGGACCTTTGCGTGGTTTTGATCTAGTTAAAGATAGAGAAACTGGAAACTCGAAAGGCTATGCATTTTGTGTTTACCAAGATCTTTCAGTTACAGACATAGCATGTGCTGCCCTGAATGGGATTAAAATGGGAGACAAGACTCTTACTGTTAGGCGTGCAAACCAGGGTGCTAACCAACCTAAACCAGAGCAAGAGAGCGTGTTGTTGCATGCCCAGCAACAGATTGCATTGCAGGTTGAAAACTTTTTGCATTGTAGTGTTGACAGTATCATTCTATTCTGCCTATCTCATTTAGTGTGTTTAAATTCATTATCATTATTATTGTTTTTAGTGCTAAGTATTTGGGTATGGTTTTTGGTTTAATTTATTGATTTTGTCCGGCAGAGGCTTATGTTACAACCTGGAGCAGTGCCCACTAAGGTTGTGTGCTTAACCCAAGTAGTCACTGACGATGAGCTCAAAGATGATGAAGAGTATGAAGACATTTTGGAAGACATGAGACAAGAAGGCGGGAAATTTGGTATCTACTTGAACATTTATGTTCCTACTCTTGCTCATCTCTTACTTGTGATGCCTCTTGCTTATATATTAATTTTCTTTATTTTCTTTGTTTTGTGTATATGTCTGTTTTACAGCCATTTGTAGTCCCACATTCTGCTATAAAGAATCAGGCCTAATATACACAGACAGAAGACTCCATAACCCCCCAATTTATTTATGCTTATATTCACTTGTGATATTTTTCCTAACAATTGTTTAAGTTTTTGTCTATTCCAAAATTTTCACACGCGGTATGCAGGTACGTTGGTGAATATTGTCATCCCGCGCCCAAAGCCCAATGGTGAATCATCACCAGGAGTTGGGAAGGTCAGTATTTTTTCTCACCTTTTATGCTTCCCAGTTTTACTAAATGATGGTCTGTACTGCAAGGTATATTCTGCTTAGTATTAAATGTCAATCGGTGGTTATCCCATACTTGCAATACTTGCACTATGTTGCGCCAAAATTTTTGGTTCAAATATCGTGGTGTATTTGTGCTGGAGTACATGGCATTTTGACTTTTCTTCCAACTCCCCTTTCCCTCATCACATGTGTAGTGATTGTTTGAATACATGGTTGATGATAAAATTCTCTTGGGTTCTTTCCAGGTGTTCATGGAGTATGCAGATGTTGATGGTTCTACAAAAGCCCGGACAGGGATGAATGGAAGAAAATTTGGTGGGAATCAAGTTGTTGCCGTGTTTTATCCGGAGAACAAGTTTGCTCAGGGGGATTATGATGGCTAATGGTTGTTATCTAGCATTGTTCTTGAGGAATTCACTGTTCTATGTTCCGTCAATTAGATTTGTGTTGGATGATACTAGTATGTTCTTAACAGAGCTTACGGTGCTGTGTTCCTTTTTTTTTTTTAATTATTTCCTTCTAATTAATAGATAGACGTCCTTCTTATGGTGTGCAAATAGGATATTGTAACATTTGTTACATGTATGATGTCTGCATTAGTTTTAATTTAAAACCAGCATTGCATGTATTACCCCTCTTCGGTCTCCTCGCTTTACGTCTGTAAGATTTAACCGTCCGTTGCCTCGGCAAATCTAAACGGTTCGCCAACATTGAAAACCTAATCGAATCCCACAAAAAGGACCCTTAAAAATCACCCAAGAACCATACTTGTCTACTCTGATTTGATCCTACTGTCAAGCTGGCATGTTTGAGCATGCCATGTGATCGTTTGATCAAATGGACGAACTTGGTACTCCCGGGTCGGTAATTTCGTTCAAACTTTACGACAGAGTCCCTGTTTTGTTTAATGAAACTCCTGGAAAACATGCATTTCACTTAATAAGATATCGTATGGCCTTTTGGTGAAATCGTATTGGTGAAGCTGGTTCTGTTTACAAGGCTTTGGAGTTACTGAATGGTAAGGGTGTCGAAGTGACTGCTGTTGCATTTACAACTGCGTTGAATTCTTTGTACAAGAAAGGGAACTGTCAGGAGGCTGAAAGATCGTGGAACGAGATGGTGAAGAAGGGTTGTGAATTGGACGTTGCTGCTACTAATGTGAAGATTACAAATACATACGGTGGTGATCCAGCGAGATTGAAGGATTTGATTCATGAGATGGTTAATGTAGGGGTCGAAACCCGACACAATTACTTATAATTTCCTTATGACTTTGCTACTGTGAAAATGGGATATGGATGGAGCTAAGGTGTATGAAGGATTGGAGAGAAATGGGTGTAAATGCTGCAACTTTTAGGAGTTTGATATATTAGTTCTGTAGGTGCGGGGATTATGATAAGGGGTGCAAGGAATTTAAGAATGAGTGCGGGAATCCGTGAGGATTCGGATTTTAATAGGATGAAGATTTTGGTGGAAGGGTTAGTGAAGAAGAAGAAGATGGAGGAGTCCAAAGGATTGATTCGGACTATTAGAAAGAAATTCCCTCCTAATCTTTTGAAGGCATGGAATAAAGCTGCTGAGGACCTTGGGTTGGTTTAAGCCTCTGCTGCTGGCCCAGGTGATGATGATCATCAAGAGGATACAGGTTAAGGATTGATGGAATTTTTGTTTCTGTGGCAGTCTTTACTCATTTGTTACTAATTATGGTTGTCAAGCTCGCCATATCTGCGGGCATGGACATCTTTTGAGCATCCGTGTTGGTAAGAGCTGAACTGCTATGCAAGGACCACATGCATTTTATACACTTCGTTAACTCTTCTGTTTCATAGAATCTGGATAACACTCTGGTTTGTTTCATGGTATTAGAACTGGGACAGCCTCAAGTAGGGGCGGGCAAAACTGGACAAACCAAACCGAATCCAACGAATTGCTCTTACTGTATTCGGTTCTGAAAAATGGACGGCTGGCCGAATTAACCCATATTCAACGGCCCCGACTGGCCCGGCCCATGGTAAACGAATGAATGTTAAAACCCTTCACTTAATCCGTTCATGACCCTCAACACTAGTTCCAATCCAAGTTCGTAGTAATAGTTACAGAAGGCACCAAAGGGAGGTAGAAGAAGAAAAAGAGGGTTCTAGCCAAGCCATGACTACACGAATCGCTCCCGGAGTTGGAGCCAATTTGCTCGGCCAACACTCCGCCGAGAGAAATCAAGATGCTACCGCTTATGTCGGTAATCTCGATCCACAGGTACCCTCCCGCTTTCTCTCTCTCTCTTCTTATATATGGAATTGTTTGTTAGTGTTACGGCATAACTTGCTTTTGATTCACCTATTTCCTCAGTTTAGTTTTTTAATCCTGTCAAGATAATTCTTGTTAGTATTAACCATGAAATATGCTAAGGAGTTTGAGCTGTAACTTAGATTTGTTGAACTCGTAGGCGTCGAAACTCATACTTTTTGTGTCTTTATATGCTTTCAGGTAACAGAGGAGCTACTTTGGGAGTTGTTTGTTCAAGCAGGTCCAGTTGGTATGTTCCAGTCTTCCTTTGTCCTAAAATGCTTCCCCCTTTTTTTCTTTTACCAAAATTTATTGGCCAATGTGAGTGTGGCTCGTGCTTTTTATCTCTAGTTTTTTCCTTTCTAATTTGTTAATCACTTTGATTTTCTTGCCTTTCTGAGCCACGTGCTCTGTAATTAAAGTCATGCTGCTTGATAATATGAGTTCAGCTTTCCCCGTACTTCAGGGAATCATACATGAATCAAGCTGGTTTTAAAAGTTCAGTAGTTGAGATCAGGGTGTTCGATGCTAAAAACAAGGCGATGACTTTTTTTATAAAAAAAAAGGAATTCACAAATGCACTTTAGAGGACATGACTCTAAAGTTGGTGTCTTATTGTTATAGATTCTGCTCGTGAAACAGTTATTAAGCCTCTATTATTGTGAGCTTCCTTTGGAGGTTTTATAGTGCTGTATTAACCACACCATTCCCACCCCTCCCCCCCTTCTCTCTCTCTATCTCTCTCTCTCTCTTTTCTGTTTCAGTTAATGTGTATGTTCCAAAAGATAGAGTGACAAACCTTCATCAAGGATATGGATTTGTAGAGTTCCGAAGTGAGGAAGATGCTGACTATGTAAGTGGTGCTCTTGGCTGAAGCCTAAATTTCTTTAATAGTTTCGTTGCTTGTTTCGATTACACATTTTGGCATTGAAGTTCAGTCACTCAGCTCCTTAACAGTTTTATTTTTCTCTCCTGATGATAAAAGATGTTTTCTTTTGTGTATTAAATGTGCAGGCAATAAAGGTACTGAATATGACAAAGCTTTATGGGAAGCCAATACGTGTGAATAAGGTATAGAGCTCTCTTTTCTTATTCATGACTTGCTATATTTCTTGCGATAGGGTTGCATAGAAAATTGTGATGTTTGTTGGATTTAAATCTGTTCTACTGCCTTCTCTTCAATTTCATGTATGATATTAGTGGATTAGCAATGGTCTTTGACCTTCATATTCATTGGTTCAGGCATCCCAAGACAAAAAGAGCTTAGACGTGGGAGCTAACCTTTTTATTGGAAACCTTGATCCTGTAAGTGTGTTTCTTTTTTCGTTTTTCTGCAAAAGCATAAGCATTTTCCTAGAAATTATATGACTCATTTTAACTTAGGTACTGCATTGGATGCTTTTTTCAGGATGTGGACGAGAAACTACTATATGATACATTCAGTGCTTTTGGAGTTATTGTTACAAATCCCAAGGTAACTCCACTTTTAGCCTTTTTGTTTTGTTTTTTTACATCAAACATCTGCCCTCTTCATATGTTCATATGAAGTTTTCAAGTCTTGATAGAAATACAAGCTGAGTAATTGATAAAAATAGTTGAAAGAATAGTCAAATAATAGATAGAAATAGTTGAATAATTGATAAAGAATAGTTGAGTAATTGGCAAAGGCTGCATTTTGTCTAAACTGCTGAAACTAGAATGTTCAAAAACCTTCAATTACGAACCATGAAAGAGTGCAGAATCCAGTACCAAACCTACTATAACAAGACTCAGTATTTCCAGCCATCGGGATTGGCTACACAAATCCTATATATTTCTCTTTTCCGTTCAGCTCTACCATGTCTGTATTATACTATCATGTGAGTGGCATGCATAGTTATAATAAATTTTATAAATTGGACAATGGAGATAGGATGATGGTCTGCCTAGCCTGATTAGACATAGTTGTTCATCCTCTGTCCAACTCAGTATAAATATTCTGTTTCCTTTAGAGTAACCAAAACAAGGCATCTATGACATAATGGTGTAAAAATATGGCTCAAAACCTTTGATGGCATATAATGACAATACTGCATCAGTTAGTCTGGGGTACAGGTGAAACAAGAATATCATTCAGGTGGTAATAAAAACTGCCCTGATGGCATTATAAAACAGAAAACTTCTAAGTATAATCACACAGACAGATCCTTTGTGCTTTATCACAATTTGGTCAGCATATTAACCTGTATAATTCCTTTAAATCTCAAATGTATGCTATTAAAAACGCAAACTGCTGTGAAAATTTGCAGCCAACTATTTTAAACAGCCATAAAGATGTGTTGTGACATTGTCCAAATTTGTTTTCACAGCATGTTACGAACAGAATGTAACTTGGAGTGGATTTCTTCTGGATAACAGTAGGATGGATGTTTGGATTTCTTTCATGTGGTCAAATTCGAACTTCATGCACAAATTTTGATGGTATTGTTGTGAAAATTTTGGACCTAGTTGATGACCATCTTTTGCATGTTCTGTTTTTGAACTCCTCAGCTTGTTCATGCGATGATTTGATATATTGGATGTTTATAATTTTATAGTGGGTTCTGATCCCACCTTGAATATCTTATGAGTTGTTTAAGTGAGGAAAAGAACGACGTCTAATTTTCTTATTTTGTCGGCTCTCAAACTTTTGCTTCAGTGATCTTTTAAATGTTTGGCATTTCACTTTTTCAGATAATGCGAGATCCTGATACGGGAAATTCCCGTGGTTTTGGTTTCATTAGCTATGACTCTTTTGAGGCATCCGATGCAGCTATTGAGGTATGCCCTTGGATATGTGTATGTATCCTGCAGAACTGCGTATTGCTTGAGAAATATCTGACATTCAGTTGTTAAGGATCAAGATGAATTGTGGGTTTTGTGTTTCTGTGTGATATATTTTTTAATCTTAAGCTGTGGTTTGTGGAAGGGTGGGTAGTGCACTCGGGATCTTATTTGTAGTTCAGGCTTTTGGTAAATGTTAATTTTACATTCAGTATGATTTTTGTATTACTGTTTAAATAGTTTTGAATGCTTGCTATCAATTGTCAAGACACCGAGTGAGCACACACCATGACTTGGTTTCATCTTTCTCGGTCAGTTTTAAAATTGATTTAAAATCTTTAATTTTTTATAGGCAATGAATGGCCAATACCTTTGTAACCGTCAAATTACTGTCTCATATGCATATAAGAAAGACACAAAAGGAGAGCGCCATGGCACCCCAGCAGGTGAGGTTCCCATACTCGATATTACTTTTATGGTCTAATTTTCAAGTTCAGGTGTGTTCTTACTACAATTTACTAGGACCGTGATCATATGTAAATTCTAGGATAAATGAAGTGCTGATCATTCTATCCTACATAGATGTTCCACTGTTCCAGGGTGCTGTCTTGCAGTTGCACAAGTGCTTGGAAACACAAGTTATTTGAGACATTCATTCCATTTCTAATAAAATGACCTATTTTGATGCAGAGAGAATTTTGGCTGCTAACAATCCAAGTTCCCAGAAGAGTAGGCCTCACACTTTATTTGCTAGTGGACCTCCCACGCTACAGAATAAACCTCAGGCTAATGGTACGGTTGGTGGACCAGCGCCTCCGCGCCCATTTGTAAATGGTGCTGCTTCAGGCCCAATTCCAGCTGTTCGCCCCCTTCCACCTCCACCACCACCACCAGCCGCTGCAACCTTCCCACCCATTCAAGTAGCTGGACAAGCACCTTGGCATAGCCAACCACAGCAACTAGGTCAAGCTGTCCCACCACCAGCCATGCATCAGCCACCTATGCAGTTCAGGCCACCACCAAATATGCCACCACCACCACCTCCACATCAACAGCAACATTCACAGGTAGCTTCCAATCTTCTGAGGCCGCCACCACAACCAATGGGAATGGGTATCCAACAACCTGTTTGGCGACAGCCACCACCACCTCCACAGCAACTAATGGGAAGACCCCCAATGCATCAAATGCAGATGCCACCACCTCCGCTACCCCATGCTCCTCCACCGCCTCCATCAAGTTAACTAGAGAATCATTCTAAAAGTTATTAACTCCTTTTGCTGTTACTGTGATTTGTCAATTGCTTACATTACTGTAGAACTTGCTGTTTCTTAGATGAATACAAATGATATCTTATAATCGCAGTGTAATCTATCCTAATAGCTACCCAAATTTTATATGTGGTGTTATATCTGTACACATATTCATGGCAAGATTTAGATGTCAGATTCGATTAATATGCTCAACTCTTATGATTAAGCCCAAGCAAGTGGAAGTTTGTGTTGTAGAAGCCAATCGGATCAAAGCTTAGGCCTGAAAAATCTGAATTAGCTAATAGTTTGCTATCTAATCTTGTGCAAGGTTGGGTGTTAGACTGAATTTCCTCCATTGGATTGTCAATTGGCTTGGAGACAAGTTGCATTACCACCATCCTCGGCCAAATTAATCATAGCCTTTATAGGGATTGGTAATGGGATCTTCTTTCAGTTTTAGGGTCTGTAGCTACGAATGGGTTGGGTATGTTCGTTCGGCTGACTTCTGTTTTGAGAAAAATCTCTATACTCGAATACCCTCCTCAAACTTCGGCTCCCGCTGCCCAAAGAGTGATTGAAAGAAGCTTAACATCATTATGTTATTTCTATAAGCTATAGTTTTAAATACCTAAACCCATGTTCTCTCAAAGGACATTGCACAAGATTGGCACAGTCCTTACGGCCATTTTCCTGAGCTGAGCCGAAAAAGCTTCATTCAATTTGCTTATACCATATCCAAGAATTAGCCTACAAATGCCCTTAGAGTTTGAGAGCTAGAAATGCAATTAATGCCTGAGATAAAACAGAGGCTTAAAAGAAGTGGCAAAGACCAATAAATACCACATGCAGCTTAGTACAATCCTCGACAACAATTTTATTACATACATTTGTTAGATGTTAAGGATAAGGCTTGTAATTGTACAGCATGTTTTTACTAGGGTATGTTATTATTAGGCTAGCTATGTATCACTCTGCTCTTCCCCATCCCCATACCATACAAGCTTGAAGTCATGATCAAAGCTATTTTCATACTGTATAGTTTGTTAAATGTGTCTGGTGATGTAACTGGAAACCTCTAAAGCTAAGGAGTTCCATGCCATTGCCTTTGTCCTCTCCTCTGTAACAAATAAAAGTAAAATCTAGCGGGGTTCGCCAAACCCTATCTTTAATCCCCATTAATCATCAAGTGCCGAAAATGCAAGGTCTAGGAATGACATGTCTTCCTGTGTTTTCTCTGTATGTATGCACACGCACTGTTATTTGCGTCAGTTCAGTGGCATTAAAAGAGAGGATTGGGGTAAAATGGACATGGAAGCCTACAAGTTGTTTATCTTGAATTTATGTGTTGAAGAACAGAAACCTAACAAATATGGTATGGAATCCCAGTTCTATAAAAGCATGTGTATGTCTCATAAATTCAGCTTACTGAAAATGAGGATGTTGATCATGTGCAGCTATGAATTGTGATCATTAATTTTGTTCATTAACTCTTGATAGTACTTGAAGAATCCCAAATATTTCAACATGGATTCAAGGACTATAGCAATTAACACATGATGTCTATTATTTAACCAGGAATATTCCATTGTTGAATCCAACTGAATTTCCTTCACCTTTTATTTCCTTTCTATCTTCAAAATATCCATGAAAGCTCCATATGCTGGCATCGGTAAGGTTGGTGCCACTACCACGCCATGTTTTCTTTTGAGTTGGTCTTCATCCTTACAGTACTCTAGATAGAAAACAAATGTAAAGTTACTTTCAACCTGTGTATATCCATGTGCAAAGTTCATTGTTCAAAACTGCCAAGGCAAAAACAAGAGGGGCTTTATTTTCTTTCCACAGATTGGCAAGAGGTAGGAAAGTCTCAGTCTCATTTTCTGCGTCTATTATTTTTTCTTCTCATGCTTATTAAACTATATCTATATGTATATATATACATGTACTGTTTCATTCAAAGGAACTTCAAGCAAATTTCGTTACTCTCTCCAGAAACCAAAACTTCTTCCAAAAGGGTTTTCTTATCTCGTGTTATGAAACAATGAACTCCAAATCAAAGCCTTTTTGGACCTCTGGACCTGTGATTGTTGGTGCTGGCCCATCAGGGTTAGCTGCAGCAGCATGCCTTAAACGAAGAGGAGTTCCCTCTTTGATTATTGAAAAGGAGAATTGTTTAGGTTCTCTTTGGAAGTTCAAAACATATGATCATCTTCAGCTTCACCTCTCTAAAAAGGTCTGCCAACTTCCTTATGTTCAAATTCCACATCAGTATCCAACATACCCAACAAAACAACAGTTCATAACTTACTTGGAAGCTTACGCCAACCACTTCTCAATCAACCCCCTCTTTGGACAGGAGGTTCAATGGGCCAAGTATGATGCAACCATGGCATGCTGGTATGTGAAAACGAATGAGTATGAGTTTGTTTGCCGATGGCTCGTAGTAGCAACAGGGGAGAATGCAGAACCCGTGATGCCAAAATTTGCTGGAATATCAGAATTTGAAGGAAGATTACTTCACACCAGCACATACAAGAACGGATTTGAATTTAGAGGAAGTAAAACTTTGGTAGTGGGTTGTGGCAACTCAGGCATGGAGATTAGCTTGGATTTGTGTAAAAATGGCGCAAAAGTCTATATAGTGGTAAGAGATAAGGTAATATGCTTATATTCATGCTCTCTTCCTTTGTTCTGTTTCATTTCTAACCAAGTTATAGATAAGACCTGCTTGTACTGTTTTATTCTAAATATCCTGAATTCCATGATCAACAGCGAACTCCTCATAGCTTTCTTATTTTCTTCTTGTGTTGTTCATCTAGCAGTTGCATATACTGCCTAAACAAATTCTGGGTCAATCAACCTTTGGTCTTTCAATGTGGCTGTTGAAGTGGTTTTCAGTACGAGTAGTTGACAGGTTCATTCTCCTCTGTGCGCGACTTGCTCTAGGAGATACAGATGAAGTTGGGATCGAAAGGCCTGAAATCGGACCTCTCGAACAAAAGAATTCTGTTGGAAAATCCCCAGTCCTGGATGATGGAGCTTATGCCAAAATCAAGTCCGGTGAAATCAAGGTCAATACGTCCCTTTTACTCCTATTTCTATTATACCGTTTTCACACTAAATCATCATAAATATTAACTTTTACAGAAGCCACAATCAAAGCATAAGAATCTAAAGAAAATTCATTATAAGTTCTATCAAAGCATGTGACATTCATTGAAAGTTCATGACTGGGAATTTGGAAACCATGCATATATTTGCTATCAACCATGCATCATGAAGATCACGTATGATGAGATATTTTTGTGCATGCTATTAAGCATTGGCTAAATTTTTCATGCCTAATTCTTTTCGGATCCATTAGGTTGTTCGAGGTATTCGAAAATTCAAAACCAAAGGTGCAGAATTTGTGGATGGAACAGTAGAAGAATTCGACTCTGTAATTCTAGCAACTGGCTATAGAAGCAATGTAACATCATGGCTCAAGGTGGATACCATAATCACAATTTTCCTAATTAGATACATTCAAACTCTCTAATTATTGACATCTTATATGATTGTGTTTAAATTGTATTTGCAACAAAAGGAGCCTAGCTTATTTAACCAGAGGAATGATTATCCTGAAGACTCATTACCCAACAATTGGAAAGGGAACAATGGAGTCTACAGTGTAGGATTTACCAGGAAAGGTCTGTTGGGAGTTTCAATGGATGCACACAAAGTTGCAGATGATATAGCACTGCAGTGGAACCTGCAGACAAGGCATTTTCGCCTTCAGTCCTAGCCTGTATATGTTTACATTACCTACGCATCAGTTATGCTTAAATCCTATAACAGATTTAGCTGAGTTTGCTTAAATCATTTCTACATGAGCCAATTTACATAATACAGGTATTTTAGTTAACTATTTTCTAATTCATACATGGTACATCTATAAGTTAAATCAAGCTATCTGCTAGAGTTTGCAGGGATCATTTGTCTGGTTGTTTTTGGCCTATATTTTGTATTTGGAAATCAAGCCATTTGTATCATGCCAGTATCCCATTAATTCCAAAGCAAAATCATCCTGCATATATGCATAATTGAGCAGAAATTACCCAAAAACAATCTGCATTGACCTCAAAATAAACCCAGAAAAAATGTAAAGCAACTATCATGACTACAATTTGTAAATTTCCCAATATGTACAGGCATTGATCTAAAAATAACGCCAAGGCCGATTGAATTATGAATGAGATCTCCACTAGAAACCAGGGTGCCGGTCCCCTCTCTGAAAAAGATAGCCATTGCCATTGCAATTACATGCCAAACTTAATGAATGGTCCAGTCCCTAAGTTCTGTCAAATAACTCCAAGGCCCACATCCCAGGCTTCAATGGTATTCTTCTTTGGCTTTTAGTAATTGGTAATGTCAAAATCTGCACCTTCTGCTACAATACAAGAAATCAGGAAATGGAATTTGCTTGTGGGAAAGTTTTCATTAATCACTTTTACATTAAAGTCAATATTCTGAGAGATAATTAGGCATATATTTTCGGATATTAGATGGGAGCATGCAATCACAAACTTCTAAATTGTCAAAACATACCTACCTTAGTATTTGTGAAAGGTGAATATGATTTGTAGCAGACATCTTATCCAAATACTTTAGTTGTTAGATAAAAAAATTCAATATAATGTTATTATCATAACTGAAATCAATCCAGTAGTTTGTCGTATTATCACTCTTCTTTTCACTAGGAAGACGATTCTTGCTGGTTAAGTTGATCAAATTCTACCTTTTTTCTTTGAACTACCAAGACAGATCCAATCCTGTTGTGTAATTTTTTTGTAATAGAATATATGGGCTGATTGAAAAGTAAGCAGAGAATTAGGGAAGGCATCCTCGTCTCTGGTCCATTTTTATAAACGGAACTAGATTTGGTTTCGTTCTTCTATTTATTTTCATGAATAGGATCAAATATAGTTTCATTTTCCGGCCAAAACAGGCCGGATTTGCAGAATCTCCGACCACCTGTGACATTTTTTAATAAAGATTATCTTAAATTTACGAATTAAATAACCAGTCAAAAGAATAACGGGCCGAGGTCAGAAATAGAATGCTCTAACAGGCCGGCCCGACCCCGAACCTGGTGGAATAAAAAATGCCATCCCCACAAAGGATATACTCGCACATGGGCACTATCTGTACCGTATGTTGTTTTCTACCTAGTGAAATTATTGTAGCCATTTGGCTTATTCTGCCGCTGCTGCCTGCAACGGAAGCAAAATCCGAGAAAGTCTCCTCTTCCGTAGAGCCCGTGAGCAAGTACAAACCTAGTGCACTATGGAGTTGCGTGCTGCACTGAGAAATCATTGACGTAGAAAAGAACAATTGTTCCAAACAATGTCGATCAAAATGCATAATTTTTTCTATCAAGTTCAAACAAATTGTATAAGGTAATTCTCAGCTTGCCAGCCTTGCTCAGCTACATCCTGCTTGACTATTGGCATCTTGTTCTCTTCTACCAGTAAGAAATTTTTTGATGTCATTTTTATGAAGTGAAACTCTACAAATACCCAGTTCATTGTAATCTTCCTCTGTTGTTTGATGAACACCAGGATTTCTGCCACTGGAGAAGAAGAGACATCAATGTGACAAGAATTTCCATTAACAATGTGCTCAAGCCCATACTTCTATTATGACCAAAAAAAAAACAAAAACAGAAACCTTCTAAAGAGTGTTGGGAATGGGACCAGACTCCAAAGACAACGATTGCATCCTGAATCCCCACCATTACTAGTCAAAGACGGCACTCAATCATTAACCAATGCGGTGTACCATTTTCTTGAGCAAAAGATGACAAGTTTTAATCAGAAAAGAATTTGTGTTGTTCTTTAATATATTATTATCTTAAATTAAAATAAAATTATTAATCATTAATAATTAAAAATAAATACAACCATAATTTATAAATAATAATTATTTAATAAAAACGAGCAATTAATATAATATTAACTCTTATGCTAAATTATAAAATTAAAAGTGGGATCCTAATTTTCATATTTTAATAATATATAATTATTCTAAAGAGTTTCATTATCACTATTGACTTTGGTTAAGCTGAGTATCAAATTGCAGAACTAGGTTCAAGTTGCAAGTTCCTTTATACAAATGCAACAAAAGAGATTATTAATTTCTCTGGTTAAAGAGAAGTACCAAATTTGCAGAAGTGGGTTAAAGATTCCAAGTTCAACATAGTAGGTTACTGTTAATATCTCAGACTAAGAGGACTCCTGAATTGCATAATAGGTCCTTGATTTCGAGTTTGAAATACAAGTGCGACCAAGTTACTAACACTATATGACTACGGTCTTCCTGAATATGAGCATGAGTTGCTCCAAGCTTACAAGGCAAATTTGGTTGGTTAAACGGCAGCTTTAGAGTAAGATTCCTCAAAATGTAAGAAACTAAATGCTCTCCCTTTGAATAGTGACAACCTTGTCAAATCTCTGGAAGCTACCAAATTCTTCATTTCTTTAGCAAGCCTACTTGGAAACATTAGCGGATCTCTCAAAGAGCTTAAGTCGAGAATCCCCTCTCCCAGCATTCATGAATTCATCAATGTCATATAAAACACATAGCAGTTAACCTAAATCAGCACACGTTCACATAAAACACAGCTTCCCGGCCCCTGCACGCATCATATATATGGTCTCAGTTACCGCAGAACTTCTTGGAGAGGGGAAAGTATTTATTTATCTCGACTGACTGTCCGCGTGCATGTATGGTCATATCTCATGGCATCCAGGTTACTGCAGAGGAAATTTTTACTCTTTTACCGTCCACAGAATAGGAATCTGAGTCTAACCCACCAGACAATTTCTCCTCCTTTTTATGGGACTAAGCCCATCGTTTAGTCTTTCTTTTAAAATTGAATAGATGCACCATTTAAATATGATGATTTGACGAGCCTACCTCTTATTGAATATATTGAAGTTTCTTTATTTACAGTGAATTCAACAAAACGAAGAAATTCGTGGAGAAGTGACGCTACATGGCTATTTATCCAGACAGTTGCCATGCAAGGTAATGTTGTCCCTCGACAATCAAACATCAAATACTGTATCGGGGAGCAGATAAGGAAAGTTAGGTTAAACCAATTGATAATTTCTCATTATCATTTGGATCCAAGCCGAGAATAACCACCGCCCAATCCCAAGACCTGCAGCAAATTCGAATCAACAAATAAATGTATACATTTATAGCTAGTTTCCATATCTAAGACCTGTCTAATAAAATCATGTGCACTCACGAGTTTATACATTGTTAGCTAAGCATGCCGAAGAGAAGAGATTTATCCAGATACGAAGGATTCGGAAGATCAAATCTCACTCACATATCCAAGAGAAGCTGTCGTTTTTATAGGAACAAGTGCGCGTTTTAGTCAGTTTTTCATAATGCAGGCAAGGAATCTCTGATACCGTGTATGGGTTTGCCCATGCATTTGTCTACTTAGCATCTAAAATAATTGTGATTGATGAATCTCTTCTTCTTTGGGTAGAGGGACTGGTATTACTATAGCGTGCAACTCACGGTTCCACTTCCAGGAAATCTATTTCTTTCTTTTTACTGATGGTACTTGCTAGTCACATGAGCTGAGCTCAGTTGTGTATTTGCACAATGGACAAGAAAGTGAAACTTCTGCCAGGCCATAGGCTGAGAACCTAGCTCTGATGACTGAGAAAGGTAATATTATGGGTAAGAGATAGCTGAACAACGTGTACCCAACTGACTCTTGCTACATCAAAGCATCACTGCTGATGCAAATTAAAGAAATAAAGTGAAGTTGCTGTTGCAGAGTCGCTCTCGTTTGAATAAAATTTTGGAACTGTTTTAGTTGCTTTAAGAATAGGGATGTAAATTGTGTAGCTGCAGGCCTGCGGCTATGACTGAATACTGAATAGTGTATCCACCGGATCTAAATAGAGAATCCCACTTGTCATCTCCAGTTCATGCAACAGTACATCTTAGATTTTATTATAAAACCCGAGATCTAAGACTCCTTAAATTATGTCCCAGGTTGTCATAAATTGTTCCTCAATGCATGCCTTGACCAAAAACCTTGGATCAGGATATCTATTATGGAAGCGCAATTGGAAAATATATATTTTCATTATTGAGGGTTTATGTAAACGATACTGTACAACCCTGGACTTTTATACTGCTTGAAATTTAAATGAGATTAAAGTTCAAACTCATTGATTGTCGGATATTTCGCTGATAATTAATGAAGTATTCATTACCAGGCTCCTAACAAATTGCAAACATGTGGACCCAAGTTGGATAAATTCCACGTGCACAGGAATGATCACCGGGCATGGCGGGGAGGTCTCTTGCCGGGCCTTTTGAACCTTGGTCAACTTTAATCTAATGGTAAATGATAATGGGTCCCTCCCTGTCTCACTATCATTCGAGTCCTGCCATGTGTAACTGGTTTACTCTTGTCAGGCGACCTTCCTCAGGAAAGTGGATGCGCGCGTATATGTCAACTTTAATCTATTGCATTATTCAGCTAACATGAACATCATGTGTTCTTATATTTCATTTTGATTGGAATCTGAAGAAATGAATTCCTTGCACGACATGGATAAAGAAAACATTTGAATGTCCCTCACTCGACCATGTTCATGGTGCCTGCACTTTCTTTATCAGGTCGAGTTAATACAGCAGATAACTCAGTATTTACCAAGGTGTACTACATTGAGTTTAGTTTAATATGTCCAGTGGTAGTAGGATTTGTGGGCCGTACGTAAACTTGCTGTGTCATGAGATAGCGGCGAGAGACAAGGAGTTTTCAAAAAAGTAACAGCAACTCACAATTCACTGAAGTTCGTTCTCAGAAACTAAAAGAAACTGAGATATGGTTGCTGCTACTTTGAGAGAACATGAAATTAAGGAACTAGCTAGTTTAGAGCTAATGGTAAGAATTGAGATTACATTTATACAAGATTAATAAAGTTACAGAAACGGAGTGGGTTCTTTTATTCTCATTTCGTTGCACATGCTAAAGATCGCTACAGAGAAGTAGAGACTCTAAAACTACTCGATCTTCGACGAAATAAAGAATCCCAAATCTCAGAAAAAGCCTGGACAATAGCCTCGTGATGCTGCCTAGAATTCAAAGACAAGAAACACTCTAACAGATTCTCCAAGTCCTTCTCTTCAAATATTTCCTTCTCCAAAATCATCTCCAGCATGGATCCTTTAAAGTCCTCGTAGGGATCCGCGGATTTCTTCACCACTGCAAAGCTGTCTCTGACTTTACCTTCGATAGCGCACGGCATCAGCCTCTTCAGAAGCAACGATAATCTCGCTGGAGTGTCAATCTCCAGGGAAGATAACCCACCGTTCTCCGTGACCACTGTGCTTGTCTTCAGAACGCACCGTTTTACCTTTTTGATCTTCTTCTTCTTCTTCTTGCGCTTTGTTGCAGCCCTCTTGAAGGTTGTTTCTCTTAAGGTTTCCAGTTGAGGATTGAACTCTGAAGAAGAATAATCTGTGGATAAGCTTCTAGAAGAAGCGACTAATGTTTCCGTTTCTTCACCGTCCAAGTCATTATCATCATCATAATATTCACTGCTAAATATCTCACTGTCAACACCTGAAGATGTGCTGATGCGGTTCTTTGGTAATGTAGGCATCTCCTTCTTCCTTCTAGTCCTCCTCTTTTTCTTCTCCGTGTTTGGTGGAGGAGGAGGAGGACGCAGCAAAAAGTCGTCGTCGCATGACGGGTAGCCAGAGTCCGAAGAGTTGTGGATCTTCAGACGAGGAGTTTCGTCTAAGACTTGGGCGACAACGGCGTGATACTTGTCTTCTTTCTCCCAGTGGAACTCAGGTGTGGGTGGAGATTCGGAGTGGTCGGTTTCAGAGAGGCACTCTGTAGCGGATCTTGAGCTGCAGCCGCATGCAATGGACGTGATAGCGGAGGAAACGTGGCGTTTGAGGGAGGAGTGAGGGGGTTTGGAGTTTGGTCGTGGGAGTGTCGGGTAACGAAGGATCGTGGGATGAGGGTTGACAGGAGAGAATCGGAGGAGCACAGGGACAGGATTTGATGGAAGAGTTGAAGGATCTTTCGAACAGCAAGAACTAAAGGATGGGATCACTCGAGATATTCGGACCTTGAAACGATTCACCATTGTTTTGCCTTCAAGGGAAAATGCGGCTGCCTCTCCTCTCCTCACCTCACCTCCAATTATCAACTATTGGTCTTGGTCCTGGAAAATCAGAGTTTATATAGGGAGCATGATGAATAAATATTAATTGTTTTTTCACCCACCAACACAAAATAAATGAAGTCTCAAATTACTGTTTCTAAATTGAAAGTCTTACTTTCGTTTTTCTCTTTTTCGAAAAGAGTGTTGTATGCATTCTCAATGATGGATGCCATGGGAGTAAAATGAAATTCCACATCATTAGGGCTAGTCCTCTGAGTTCACTGCATAATGGTACTAAGAAATGGATTTAGTTTATCCTGTAGCACTTCAAATGAGTGTAAATGAAATTAGGGGTAAAATTTATAATCCAATAACCATTCATATATGCACATATGAATTTTCAGTACATGTTAATAATTTGATACTCAATATTTCCCTTTTACCATTAACCCCATAATAACAGTTGGAATGTGTACAAAAAGTGGCCAAATCCTTGCAGCCTTGTGTATACTCTGTGTGGAAGCTAGGCCAGCCAGCCAAACCAGCCTTACTAGACCAAACACCAAAAGCAAAAGAACTTCGAAATTCTGGAGAAACTAATGATGATTCTGATCCATGGAGAATCCAACGTGCACTGACGATCGATTTCTTCACCAGTACATATTACATTATACATACACTGTAACTGCTCAGGATACTTACACAACACTTGTTGCTCTTTGTTATTTTTCACTTCTCGTTTGGTGTATTGTAATGTTTATTAAAATACAATTCCTTCCGAGTCCCACTCCCGGTTAACCAAGTCCCACTCCCGGTTAACCAAGTCCCGACAGAGTTCGTAGCTGAAAGCTCAGATGGGCTCGTGTCCCAAGTCATTCACATAAATTCAACCAAAAGATTACTTCATTACTGCTTGATTTACTTTGTTTTATCTATGAGCATGAAACCGTCAGGTTTTTGATAAGATGTCTGGATAGCGTTTCACCCGGTTCAGAAAGCTACACTTGCAGCAATTAAATTAGAAATCAGAAGAAGAGAAGAGCTGGCCATGGTGACAAGATTTTATTGCCTTAACATATGTGGTAAGAGTATGGAGGTAATTTTAGGAAGAAAATGAAGCAACGACCTCAATGGCACAAAATGTTTTTACCCCACTAACATATTTGGGCTAGCACCTCACCAACCGGCTGACTGAAGCCTCAAAGCATGGAAAAATCCCAAGGGTTCTTTAATTGTTTGCTAGTGAAGTTTTGTGTTGGGTAGTCAAAAAGAGAGAAGGAAAAGCAAAGCTTTGTCTCTCTCCATTTAAGTAATTATGTATGTAAAGCACCCAATAAAAAGGAGCATGGCTTTGAGTATGAATAGATTAAATTTAACGTTGAAGCTAGCAGGTACATAGAAGACTGAATCTGAAAGGAAAAGTCAATAACAGGGAAGCGCTTCTCAAAAGCATGGTGGGGATCCAAGGAAACAAAATGATCATCAGTATCATCTTTGCATGCAAGTGCTTTTCCTTTTTCTTTGTCTTTTACGGGAGACATGCGATTTGCTCCAGCTAAAAATCTTTCTTCTACGCTCAATTGTCCCGAAACCAATGCTTCCATAATGTAAATCTCAGTCAGTCAGATTTAGACGAGGCTTGCTTCAGTCCTAACTTTTCGGTCGTCTTTTTTCTGTTCTTCTTTTCTTAGTCATCTTTCAAATTTTGCTCGTCAACCCATGACCCTTTGCACCTATCCTGCCGGGCTTTGTACACGCTTTGGGCCTGTTCTACAATACTTGGTTTTCAATTGCCAATATTCCCCCATTTATTTGCTAAGAAAGTCTTTCGTTGTAAACTCATCTTACCGAATAAATCAATTATAAGACATCCTCTTCTCCAGGTGGCCCGGGACAGGTAAAACATACTCTTGTGGCAGTCAATTCTCAAAATTTGATTCAAAATAAGAGTTTATATTTTAAAAATTCATCTAAAATCTCTCAAAAAATTAAAAAAGCTTAGGACGGACCCGATTTAGGAATAAGAGGGGACATTTAGGACCAACAATTCTTTGGACATCGCAGCAAAGTAACAAAAGGTGATCATTTTGAAAGTGTTAGTTTTCCTTTTAGCAGATTGAGAGTGAAGAGCTGACATCGCAATTAACCAAGTACATAACTTTTTAAGGCTAGGCCCATGCCAGAACAGTATATCCGGTAAGTTCCCAATTGGCTTCCTTATTAAGAATGTCAAATCTGTTGTTCCCCTTAAATTAATACCATTGTTACTTTAGTTTCGAGAAATAACTACAATCACACTTAAAGTATGAACTTGACTATAGTACATGCATTTACTGTTGTAATCAAAAAATTTTATGTGTTAAGAGTTTAAAACGGTTTTTATAAAATTTGAAGTAAAAAAAATTAAAATATATAAAATAAATAACAACAGTATTTAAAATACATAATAAAAAATTTAAAATATAATAAAAAAATTTAAAATATATAATAAATAATACTTAAAATATAAATAAAAAATTTAAAATAATTTTTAAAAGACTTCAAAAATACATATAAAAGTACATATATGTACTATAGTCTAACCTACATAATATATATATAAAATTTTAGAATATTATACGTAATTCTTAAATTTAAAAAAAATACAGAAAAATTTTCTAACTCCAATAATTTTAAAGTTATAATTTGTTTCTTTACTCTGAGTAAATTAGGTTTATATGGAATAAAAAAAATTATTGAGGGTCAATCTGCAATTATTTTAAACTAATTTACTAAAAATCAAAATAACATTTTATTGGGGGTTAATTTGCAATTTTTTTAACCAATTAGTAGCCGCTCATTGAAAATTTGGTAGAAAATATTGTCCCCAGAGGACAATGCACGAAGTAGATCCCCCGGTGCACGCAGCGAAGGAGTCAACGCTTGTGTCCAAAGGAGATGTGCAAACAAAGCCAATTGTCGGTGAAATTTGGCCTACCAAACCAATAATTATTAGGAATTGTTTATTATACATCTAATTTAAATTACATTTAAAAATTTTAATTCTTTTATTATTTATTTAAAATTTATTATTTATTTATATTTATATTTTTATTATATATTTTAAATTTTATATTAATTATTTTAAATTATTTATTATACGTTAGTCGTTCCTAATAAATGAATATTTTTTTCTACAAAACATCATTATTTTTATTTTTTTATTATTTTTATGCAAACTAATTTAAAATTGAGAGTATATTTAAAAATTTTGTTGAGTATAATCCTTTGATTTTCGGCATATCTTTGCCGAATTTGTGAATTTATTCTTTTCGTACATGCATAATAAGTTCTATATGAAAAGGGATTGTAGAAAAGAGAAAAGACCATTTGCATTGTGCAACTTATCATCAAAGTGCCATACATTGAATAATGAGAAAAATCAAATTCATGGTGACAAGTTAGACAATAGTTTAATCACTTCTTGTTAATACTTAAATTTGGAAAATGGGTTAATATTCACTTTTGATCCAAAAGAAAGTTAATTATTAATAATATATGAAATTGTCTAAAATTTATTTCGTGTACTCTACATTCAAAATTTTTAATTTTTATATTAACTATTTTAAATTTTTTTATTTATATTTTTAAATTTTTATTACATATTTTAAATTTTATATTAATTATTTTAAATTTTAATTTAAACATCTTAAATTATTTATTTTATATTTTAAATTTTATATTAAGAAATACAACTTATATTATGGGTACATTAGCAGTTCGGATATTATGTTATGGATAGTGTATACCCAGTCCAAGATATCCCAAGTCCAAAGCATAGAGCATTTTTCTCCTTTTAGAGTGTTTGAAAACATAATGGCTATCAGATTTTTCCATGGCCCAGAGGCTAAGAGGTCGGCTTGAATTGTATATATCAAATACTGAACACCATTTTGGACGTCCACTGTTAAGATATGACTTGTACTTCTTTTGGATACTCAATAGATTTTGTCATTGACACTTCCACACTGGCGGCCAATATGTAACATATCTGAACGGTGGCTTTTGCAGCTTGAACCTGGCCAAGCTCTTGATGTTTTTCTAGTCTCAGTTCGTGGAATTTTATTAACGCACGTTTTTGGCTGTGCTTATGATCCACTACTGCATTGGCACTGCACACTGCACCGCCTATCCTTCCCCACTCATAACATGGCATGGAGTATTGAAATCATTGTATTTTTGACTCCTGCTAAGTGGGTTTGCAGAAGAGAAAAAATAAAGGTGAAAATTGCTTATCATATCCAATTTGCCCACGCTAATGCCTGAAAATGGTGTCCACCAGTTTTTCCCTCCTTAGAAAATACCTGCTTTAGTTAGGTTGTATATGGGTAAATTGAAAAGCACAACCACTAAGATTAGAACCATTGAATACCACTGGTATCTTCCTTGTTCACAAGACGAGATGCAAGGATCTCTGTACCAAATTATATATCACTTTAAAAGACTTCGAGAAAGGGTAAAAGTCCAACTCAGGCATTAATTTGCACCTTCATTGCCCCTTATTAGTCGATGCTGATTGAATAAGTCATGATTATTGTAAATTAATTCTTAATTAAAGGATTAATGTGACACTATCGGTTTGTATAGAATGATTTGGATTAGATAGGTGGATTGGTAGTTTATGGGTCCTTCAATTATCTCTTGCAGTTTGCAATACACAATGAATTAATTATTAATTTCCTTGTTTTCCATAATTGAATTCCTGCTACTAAGATAATGTTTCCAGGTTATTTGGAATGAGGATTGGATTGGCTTGGTGTGAATTTACCCACGGGAATGTTCGTGGTTGTGAAAAGAGAACTTACAGCCATGGATATGCGGTGAAGCTTAAGTTTAGTAAGTTGATAAATAGAAGCAACTTTCCCTTCTAGCATGGCCCGGCATTATTCTTAGGCCTAAAGAGGCCGAGTCAATGCCATATCACACTGAAGATCCTGCTGAAATTACAGGTCGGATTTTTTGGTATCCTTACCCAGACTAACCACATTGCCCAAGAGATATTTATCATTTTTAAGCCTAACTTGACCGGCTGTCTTTCCAAATCGCATGCTATGGAAATAAAGAGGCAAATTAATATCTCATCTCGTGCCTGAACAGGTGGGCACCACCAGAGTTGTGCGTGTTTACTTTCTTAGCTTCTCATCTTCTATATAACGAATAAACGAAGCCTCACCCCGTACAGAATGTTAGAGCATTGAAGAGAAGAACATAAGAGTTTAAACATGGTCATGCATGGAGTAGATACCTTGGACCGTAATGGAGGAAGTCAGAATTTCAACAAGTATGCCTGTGCTTGTTCTATCGTTGCTTCGATGATTTCCATCATCTTTGGATATGGTAATTAATTCTCCTTTCCATCTCTCTTTCATCTTTAGTTTCTTTTAGATATCGCTTCTCCATTCTTCTTTTCTTTTCCTCTCTGTATGTTTTAAAGAAATGAAATCATGCATATGAATCAAAGTTATGTCGTCAGCAATAATCTGCCAATATAAGTGATGTGTCCTTGAATGTTCATAGCCCATTCATGTGTATAAACTGATCACAATTTCGAATATGAAAACCTTTTCAATTTCAGACACCGGCGTTATGAGCGGGGCCATGATATTCATAAAGGAAGACCTCAAAATCGAGGACGTAAAAGTCGAAGTCCTTGCCGGGATTCTTAACATATGTGCCCTCGTGGGCTCCCTTTTCGCCGGAAGAACGTCTGATTTTATTGGTCGTCGTTACACAATTGTATTAGCCTCCGTAATTTTCTTGGTCGGTGCAGTTATAATGGGGTATGGGCCAGATTATGGAGTCTTGCTCACCGGAAGGTGCGTATCCGGTATTGGTGTTGGCTTTGCCTTGATGGTAGCCCCAGTTTACTCTGCGGAAATTTCTTCTGCAAAATCGCGAGGTTTCTTAACCTCTCTACCAGAGCTTTGCATCAGTATTGGAATCTTGTTAGGCTATGTGTCAAATTATTTCTTCGGAAAATTGACGCTGAAGCTTGGCTGGAGGTTGATGCTTGGAGTTGCAGCCATCCCTTCACTTGTATTAGCTTTCGGCATACTGAAAATGCCCGAGTCCCCTAGGTGGTTAGCGATGCAAGGTCGTTTGGGGGATGCCAAGGAAGTACTGTCGCTAGTGTGCAATACTACGGAAGAAGCTGATGAGCGTTTTCATGATATAAAGATTGCTGCTGGGTTTAACGAGAATTGCGACGAGAACTATGTCAAGCCTCCGAAGATAAATCGCGGTAAAGGGGTGTGGAAAGAGCTATTGGTAAGGCCTAAACCTGCTGTGCGTTGGATCCTAATTGCAGCCGTTGGCATACATTTCTTTGAGCATGCAACAGGTGTTGAAGCTGTTGTGTTATATGGTCCAAGAATTTTTAAGAAAGCTGGTATCCAAGCCAAGGATAAGCTGTTGCTTGCCACAATTGGCGTGGGACTGACAAAGACTACGTTCATCTTGCTTTCGACGTTTTTACTCGACAGAGCCGGGAGGAGAAAACTTCTGTTGACGAGCACTGGGGGAATGATAGTAGCTCTGACAACATTAGGATTTGCCTTGACCATGGCTAAAAAGTCCAACTACGAATTGCAGTGGCCATTGGTGCTGAGTATCATTGCTACATACACATTTCTGGCATTCTTCTCCATTGGCCTTGGCCCAATCACTTGGGTCTATAGCACTGAGATTTTTCCAATGAAATTAAGAGCACAAGGAGCAGCCATCGGAGTTGCTGTAAACAGACTTCTGAACGCTATAGTTTCTATGACTTTCATTTCACTCTATAAAGCAATCACAATAGGTGGAGCTTTCTTCTTGTTTGCTAGCATGGCTGTCGTTGCTTGGTGGTTTTTCTATTTCCTCTGCCCGGAGACTAAAGGCAAGAACTTGGAAGAAATGGAGGCGCTCTTCAGCAGAGGTCCAAAACTCAGAAACGCCGATGTAGAAATGCAACCTGCAGGAAACAACGGTTGATTGCAAATTCGACCGCCCTTTTCATTCTGTACTCCTGTATCAAATACCCTATTCTTGTTGCAAATTATCTAAGTTAGGAAAGTGCAGAACAGTTTTCAATTTCCAATGTAGCTGAGCTTACGTGTTGTAATGGTTTCATCGTCTTCAAATGGAAATCCAACGTCAATTTGCCTATCTTGACATGACATAGATTTCGTTAGGACAAATATAGGAACGAGACTAATGTTTTTTCTTCTTGACATGACAAAGACGACAATGGTTATGGACCGTAGCATCTTCACCTTTTCTTTAACACAACACAATCTTCTGCCCTGAACCTTATGCTTCAAGGATATAAGAAATATTTGCAGCAAAGTTCATTCGAAATGGTCTCTCCAGATAGAAACATGCCCACACCACACTAGACCTACGAAAAATGAGAGCCCTGAAGGCAACCGTCTAGCATACTGATTTTGCTAACACAAAACTCCAAGCTAAGCTACAGCTTCTCTTTCCCTCTTACATCTCTAACAAACTTGTTTCATTCTCCATTAATCTCTTGACCTCTCTGAACTTTTTCCTTCAAATTGATCTCGATAGTATTTTAGATGAGGAAACTTTGTCCAAACGTCGAGAAGGAGGATGGCCTCGAGACGGTGCTCGAGGTGCCAATACCGGAAGAAATGTTCGCCAGCATGGGTAGCAGTGTTCAGTTACGTTGGCAAAACATGACGACCTGGATGAAGGCTCAGACTTCTGATAAATGGACGCAGCCAGTCGTTGCCGGTCGCGTTAACGGGCTGCGTTTCCTCCTTTATCTTGTTGGATCTCCTCTTCAGGTGCTGTTGGGCCACTCTGTTCATAAGCCAGTTAAAGATTTAATTAATCAATTTCTTTTAGCAAACACTATTAATTGTTAATCATTGTCAGCAAGCTTCAACAGCTAAATACATAGTGCAACAGTACATTCCGGCAATTTGAGACCATACACCACACAATTTGGGGTTATTTCAGCCAGAGATCAGCACTCTTGATACAATTTGAAGATTCGAGGCTTCTAAGAATGAGAACAAAGGATGACGATGACGTTTTCTGGGAAACCAGCACGGAGTCGGTAATGGATGATTACAGATACGTCCATGGTGTTAATATTGCACACGGCGGCAGAACTCGAGTCACTGTGTTTAGATACTGCGAGCAATCAGCTAATCACAAAAGGGAAATGGAAGAGAAATGGAAGATTGAAAAGGTTGATTTCAACATCTTCGGTTTGTCAAAGGATCATTGTCAGCCACCTACTGACCTCAAAAGACAATCACACATGGTTGAGACTTGAGAACAGTGTGTAAATGCATACAAGCATTTTCGCACGCATTCATGCTTGACTTTTATGAATTCTAATCTTTTTTGTGTTTCACTTAAATAGATGTTAATGGTTGGGATTACGCCATAATTTTTATAATTTATATTATAAAATGTTAAACTAATTTATAATTTTTATTAAAATATAATTTAAATAATTTATTAATAATTATATTACATATTAAAATTTAATTAAAAATTAAAATATATAAAAATTTAAAAAATAATAAAATATTTAATAAAAGTAAATTATTAATTATCATAAAAGGCACAACAAATAAGAAGATTTGGTATCATGTAAAGGATTATTTTCTTTTTAGTTTTTTTAATTTAATTTAAATAAATAATAATATATAATATAATTAATAATAAATTATTTAAATTATATATTAAATTTTTTAATTTTTATTATAAAATATAAAATAATTTATAATTTTATTAAAATATAATATTAATAATAATTATATTATTATTTTATTAAAAATTATTAAAAAAATAAAATACGGGAGAATTTTAATTTACGGGGTGAAGTTCTGTGATGTAGTAAATTAAAAATATTAAAAAATAATAATTAAAAAAATAAATATATGCTAATTATTGAAATAAAATAAAATCAAATGGCTATTTATTTATATGTTGGAGTAATGGAACTGCCGCACGCCCGCACCACGTCTCTGTAAAACGCGGCATCGAAGGTCAATCGAATACAAAAACGGTGCCGTTGCGTGTCGGTTGCCTTTGAAAATGATTTTCAAGGAGCGTTGAAACAGTAAATCTCACAGCATATCAACGTCCGAGGTGATCCCGCCATGGCACATCGAGAGAAACTGGATTAAGGTCAACAACCTAGAGAAAGAGAGAATTCTGTACGGTGGGCCATTGAACGCATTAATTAACTCACCGTCACCTGTCCTCCGAAACAGCAAATCCCTCTCGCGGAATTCCACTAAGCACTTCCGCAAGGAAGGATTCTATCAATTTGTTTCTTAATCTGATTGATTCTTCGAAATGAAGGATGATGACAATCTCCCAACGATTGCGTTAAATGTGAAGAAGGAAAGCTCAGATTCGAGTGTTTTCGGCAAAGGCCGGTACAAGTTTTGGGCATTGGCAGCGATATTATTGCTGGCGTTTTGGTCAATGTTTACCGGCACCGTTACTCTCCGTTGGTCGGCAGGCAATCTCAACCGTCTATCTGATGGTCTCGACAGTCCAATCCACGATGATCTAGACGTCCTTGTTAGTCCAACTATAACTAACTATACATGAATGAATACATCTATATGTATATGAACTAATTTTATTTTTATTTTTATTTATTTTTTGGTTATTTGCGGTGATAATAGGAAATGGAGGAGAGGGAGAAGGTGGTGAAGCACATGTGGGATGTATACACGAACAGCCGTCGGGTCAGATTACCGAGATTTTGGCAGGAGGCTTTTGAGGCAGCGTACGAGGAGTTGAGCAGTGATGTGCCTGAAGTTAGAGAGGTTGCCATCAGTGACATCGCTAAGATGTCTGTTCGCTTTGTTAATCTTGATCCGCCTCCTTTCCACTCCACGGTGAGTATTAGCTTTCGATATTGAACTTGCGGTTTGATTTTGATTTGTGTTGCATTGACTGATACGTGGTTGATTTCTTAGTGATTAGTTTATTAAGGTTTAATAAGCCAATAAATGTGAATGCAACTAAAACTGCTTTCACCATTGTCGATACTTATTAATTTCTGATCCGATCGTTTTGATTGTCTAATTAATTAGCTTTTCTAAGCTGAAAATTGGAGCATTTGTTTATGAGACTTGAAATCATGTAGGGCATCAGCAGTAGCAGTCTTATTATAGCTGAGTGTGTGATTGAGTTAAGCTGTTAAGTCCATTTGGTGGTAAATCTGAGTGAATCCTTGATACTTAGATGTCCAACCAATTTGCATAATTATGTGTCATTAGTATCTTAATAGTCCAGCAACTCAAAATTGGTGTTCACTTATTTCTTTAATGAGTGGAATGATTGACCTGTGATCTGATATCCATTTCGGTAGCTTCTGGACAGGCAGGAGTGCGTGAATCCTTGTGAAGCATTCTTGCTAGGCTAAAAGAAGGAGCTGTCTGTAGGCCTGAAGTTTGTCAGTCATTAATGATTCCTTCTCTTTGTCTACTAAGACACTGTCACTGCTTGGCCCAGTCAATTTAGGCTGTGGCATTAAGTCTGGAACTCAATTCATTACTTTGCTAGAGCATGTAGATTAATTATGTGTATTCAACATCTTTCATGCTCCCCCTAACTCAGTCAACAGTTCCTGGCTGATATGGATGTTCATTTGAAAATTTGTCATTGTTTGATATAATATGAATGTGGTGTGTACTTCTGTTCCGTGTTTATAGGAGGCCCAGGCCACTCTGAGGTTTATAATATATGGTGTTTTATGGGTTTTATAGAATTGGGCTGGGCTGTGAGGTGGAAAAAAAAGAACCACTTCGCTTTATACCTTTGGTCCTTCATTGACAGAAACCATGACAGTAATGTTTAGGTTGATCACTTTCCTAGAGGAACCTGCAAGCTCTGAAGTTTTGTTTATTTACTTGAATGTGGGTATAGTGATTGATATGCTATAGGACTCTGCACCATTGGGGCTATATGGAGGTGGGAGAAGTGATATACCAACAAATATTTGACTGACTAATTCTCTATGGTAGCTACCCTTGGAAGTATGAAGAACTGATCAAACATTAGAAGGAAGTTTGGCAAGAAGAGGGACATTCTTTCGCATGAATCTGTATCGGGTGGAGGACGTACTGTGCTCAACACTTGTTGGACCAATGCATTTGAGTTTTAGTCTTCATTCATGGCATCAAGTAAAAACATTACAAGAAGTTAACCTTGGAAGAGAGCTTGGCAAGCTACTGTACCTAAAAAGAATTAACTTTCAGTGAAAATAAACTCTTCTTTTTTCCTTTTGGTGCTATATTTTCAAACAAATGGAGAAACAATTCATCATCTTCTTCTTCTTTACTGTCCAGTTGCTCCTAAGATTTGGTCTGTACTTCATTATCTTTCAGTGTTTATCAGGTCACATCTAAGACAGTGATGGAACTGTGTAAGTTTGAGGGGAATTGGAGGAAGAGGCTTGATTTGCTTGTTGGTTCAGATGTCTTTGCCTTTGGTACATGATTTCAGAGGAAGTGTAAAACTTTGAGTGCATAGAGCATTCTGCATATGGCTTGAAGTGTAGGGTTTTAGGCAATGCTTTTTCTTTTAATTGTTGGTCCAATCTTTCTTGTCTCAATCTTCAGGGACCTTTTACAATTCATTGATGTGTCAAGAATTTAGAGTTTGATTTTTCTGTTGATCTTTTTAAGGCCCTCATGTATGGGTCCCACACATTATAGATTCAGATTCCCATTCTCTTAGGCACTTTGTAATGAATTTATTCTTTATTGAGGCAATTCTTTTGCATGAATTTGCAACATGTTAGAGGTGATTGGGTTGGTTTTCCTGCAGGTGAGTTTTTGTTTAGTGCCTTGTTTCATCTGTTATGTTTTCTAGGCACATTACAAAAATTCTGGTCGTGTTAATATGGTAGGATCCCTGAATATTGAGGTCAACATAAAAGGGGGAAAACAGAGGTTTTCTTTTTGATCCACTTTATCAATGATTTTACATGAATTAGAATACTTGTTTGAAGTTATAGACTTGTCTGCTGCTATGTTTGCCATTATCTCATTATTAAATAACTTCTACATAATCATGCGCTTCAATCCAATGTTTTCATATTTTTAGCCCTGAGCAATTTGCTATACTTGATGAAGGTAATAATAATTTGCTTTTTGTGATTTTGTGTTGGTGGGTACCCACTCCACATGCCTGCCACATGTTAAAAAATGGGTGAACCATAGGTATATTATTCCATATAATGATATCTTTTGTCCTGAAATATTTTAGGTCACCATGGGAACTTTGACAAGGATTTGAACGCTGATGTTGATAAAACCGTGAAATTTATTCCTTTATCTGGAACTTGCAAGACATTGAATATACTCCTGGGTTATTTCACAGTGATGGTTTACCTTATTTTGTCAGATGTTACATTGTATTTTACACTGTTAAAAGTTTGTCATGTGTTCTTTAGTAATTAAGACAAACGTATCCTCTTTCATATTTTTGAATTGACATGGTTTGATTCTGAAATAACAAAACTGTTGGAACCAAAAGTAAATTGGTATTGTAACTATTCTCATGCTTGATTTACTAGATCCAGGCAAACAGAAACTAACATAACGTATGTGGATTGTGTTCTTCTCAGAATGCTCGTCAGTTAAGTAAGAGCCTGAAGCTAGCCGGGAGAGGCAGGGCATTGCTAGCCTCAACTGGGACTGGTCGATGATGTGAAAAAAGCTAAGGATCCAAGGATAGAAATCTTCACTCTGCTCCTGTCCTGCCCAAAGTTACAAAGAAGCGGTAATTGGAAAAAAAATCATACTCAATTTTTCATATTTCTTTAAACGGGGACAATTTATATATTTAAATTAGGTTCTCATTCTTCCAAATTTTTACTGTCATGATCATGTTGTAGTGGATAGTAGAGTAAACAAACCTTTTGAACGGATAGTGTGAAGTGAAATATTCTTTTTTTCTTATGAGATTCCTTGTATAAATTCCAGAGGGAGAATTTTTTTGAAACGCTGATCCTTAGAACCCTACTGTATTTTGATGCCATGCCCATGCTGACATGCGTGTATCTCAGACATTTTTGTTTGGACAATTTGATAGGCAAATACATGATTGTTAACCGGTTTTTGAATTGCTAATAATATGTGTGGCTGCTGGAATCTTATATTTGTTCTGTGCATAGAATTGGTAGCTTGCCAGTTCACAATTTGAATTTGTGAGTGCCCTACTTTTCTTGCAGCAGCAGCAGCCCCAAAGTGTAAACAAAGTTTAATGTGAAAATCAAGATTAGATCGGCTAATTATATTGCCGGAGATCGGCTAATTATATTGCCGGTAATCGTCATGGGTCAGGATTTTTTTTAATTTTTTTATTTTAAATTTAATTAAATATTAATACTCAATATAATTAATAATAAATAATTTAAATTAATATAAAATTAAATTATAAATTTGGTTAAAATAAAATTTGAATTGTATTAAATATTTCTCCTAAATTTGTGATATTATTACATATATGACAAGTATGAACTAATAAACAGTTGCCTGCCCTGCCATCAACTGTCTGTCTATTTCTTTAAATAAGTTTTTAAGAATGCACTTTTACCCTTTAAAACACTCACTTACCTCAAACTAGTTTAGATTTTATACAACGGATTTCAAAAAATTTAGCCTGCAAAATTTAACAGAAGAATGGATATGAAGATGATATGTATCATGTTCTCTTGGATAAATTCTTATAGGTTTCAGAGGCACAAAATTCACGACTTCGATCCAAAAAAAGCTTTGAAAGACTAAGAAAGTGAGAGGTTTTACTTAGTGAGAAGCCAGAACTAGTGCTTGCCTATTTGAAAAACACGACTTTGAATCATAATACAGACATATCACAGCATCAGAGAAGTCGCAGTACTCAGTTATAGTTCGGAACCTGCCATTCACCACGGACCATCACCGATGGTGACAAGTGGCTACCTCTCCGGAATCAAGCAAGGACTCGAAAGGATCACTGATGGTAACAAGTGTTTTGATTGGATTCATGGCTAAAGAGGATGAGATGGCTCGGCTAGGAAAGTATTTGAATGCTAGTCTTTATTATCGATACTGATCACAAGTTTCCTTCGCTTCCTAACGAGCTGCCTGTGTGAATTCTCCATTATCTATTCAATAATTAAATTCAAAATATTCAGACAGGCAAGGCATTGTATTGTTTGAATAGTGAACAAGGTTTTGGGCCTACAAAAGAAATATGGGAAGGAGAGGGGTTGTTTGGTTAATTAGTTCAATCATCAAGCGGAAAGGGATTTTGGGCGTCGCAAATGATTTAGCAGTCAGAAACAGATCCAGCCAGAACCGAAATGAAGTGCCCATACTGCTCATCGACGCAGGGTCGGTGCGCCACTACAAGCACTGGTCGGTCAATAACAGAGTGCGTATCATGCGGCCGAGTCATCGAAGAGCGCCAATCCCAACAACACCACCTATTCCACATCCGCGCCCAAGACAATCCACTCTGCCTCGTCACCTCCGATCTCCCTCCCGCCCAACAAACCAGCCGAAACGATGACGATCCCTTCGAGCACACGGGCTTCATAACGGCTTTCTCCACCTGGTCCCTCGAGCCAAGCCCGCTTTTCCTCCGCTCCTCACTCTCCTTCTCTGGCTACCTTGCGGAGCTCGAGCGCACCTTCGAGCTTTTGTCCTCGTCTACGTCTTCCACGTCGTCGAGTGTTGTGATGGATAATTTGAGAGCGTATATGCAGATCATTGATGTGGCATCGATTCTGGGATTGGACTACGACATATCTATTCATGCTTTTCAGTTGTTTAGAGATTGTTGTTCGGCTACTTGTTTGAGGAATAGAAGTGTTGAAGCTCTTGCCACTGCTGCTCTTGTTCAGTCCATTAGAGAAGCTCAAGAGCCCAGAACCCTCCAGGCATTTTCATTTCTTTTCTCTATAATTTTTTTAATCACAACTGTTAATTGCTGTTAGAAAACTTAGCTGGATTCTATGATATTAATTTGTAGTTCAGGATTAGCTCTGCCTCAGGATCAGGTTAAATTTATTGTCCTTAATTTGTGTTCATAAGGACCCGCTGTATATCTTTAATATCTAGGATGAAGAGAAGGCATATCAGTTCTTGTTAGCTGTTACTTTTCCTTGTTGCAGTTGTTGCTTTATGCATCCCTTGAGGTTATGTTCGTTTCAATGGAGCTCTATGCTAAGTGATATGCTTAGCAACTGAATCTCTGCTGTTTTTTTCCATTATCTTTAGTCTAGTTCAGAGTGCCTCTAACTTTAATATCTTCCTTACAATGACAGGAAATTTCAATTGCGGCTAATGTACCTCAGAAGGAGATTGGGAAGTACATCAAGATACTGGGAGAAGCTCTACAACTAAGTCAGCCCATTAATAGCAATTCCATAGCAGTCCACATGCCAAGATTTTGCACCCTCCTCCAACTCAATAAATCTGCTCAGGTTTCTTCTCATTCAGAAATCACAGCTTAAACCTGTTGGTTTTGGTGGATTGAGTTGGAAATTTTGTATCTCATAGCCTTGATTGTGATAGGTTATACTTGAATAAGTCCTCAGTTGGTAAGTTGGTATGGTTATGTGTTTGAAAAATTTAAAGTATGTTTAGATTGAGATGCTGTGGCACAGTTGTTCTGGATAGAATTACAAAATGTGACTGTTTTCTAGATTTGCTTTCTAAGTTAAGTAGAAACTAGCAGTACAAAACATATCCTTAATGTTAGTTTCAGGATATGCAGCTCCAAAAAATGTTTAAATTTTATAATCCATAAGGGATTCCTCATGATTATGTGTGTTACAGATTCAGAATTAACTTGAAATTTTAGTGATGTGTGAACCTAAATGCATAAATAGAAGACTCTCAAAATAACTTATCTTTCTTTACCTAGAAATCTCATCCTTTTTATATTCACATAGTTCTAACATGGGGGAATATTGCCGGATCTTACAACCTTGGTGGCTAGGAAACTCGTAGGATAAATGTCTTAAGGCAAGTGACCTGAGGGGATTTTGAGCCCTTGACCTCTTAGTTGAGCCCAAAGTACCCTGCTATCTGACCAAGAGATCCTCTCAAAATAACTTTTTCACCTAGGACCTTCCAAAATTTCAATGTTTGGCCTGGGTATCCTCATTGTCTTGGCGACAGTGTGGAACATTATTTTATGCCTGTTTTCTTCTTAAGCTTTTTTGAATGCTCTACAAATTGCAAGTGCTTAAAGGAAGTATGTGGCATGTTTCTCAATTTTGTTGAAACTTTTATGAAAATTCAAGTGAATGGCTTCAACTGAGCATTTGATGATTGTAAAACGTGGAGACATATATTTCTTTGTCTTTTTGCGTTGTGTGCATTCGTAGATGGAATTAAAATTTTATGAGATTAATACATGCTGGACTATGTATTAATCAGTTTAGAATGTTGCACCTGTGGACTTGATTTTTCCTCTTGATCAAACGATTTCCATGATTAACTTTTTTAACTTCCCAGTTGCTGGCAACTCACATAGGAGAAGTTGTGATTAACAAATGCTTCTGCACTCGGAGGAATCCCATTAGTATCTCTGCAGCTGCTATATATCTTGCCTGCCAGTTAGAAGACAAACGCAAGACTCAGGCAGAAATTTGTAAGGTGACAGGCTTGACTGAGGTCACCCTTAGAAAAGTCTACAAGGAACTATTGGAGAATTGGGATGACCTGCTCCCTTCTAATTATACTCCAGCAGTCCCTCCGGAGAAAGCATTTCCCACTACTACAATTGCCTCAGGCCGCACACCAGCAGTTAAAGTTGATTCAAGTGAATTAACATCATTGGACAAAGATAAGCTGCCAGAAAGTAAGTCTGTCAAGCCAAACGAGGTCACAGAAGCCGAAAGTAATGGACCTAACGGTGATGCTAATGTTGCCCCTGTTCCTATGCTGAATCGGCCATCACCCTTCAGCCAGCCCTGGCTTCAGTTTGCAGCTTCTAATGTTAGGACAACCAGAGAGAAAAATCTTAGTGTTGCTCGAGGGGACCTCAATGAGTTACAGTCTAACCGTCAAGATTTCGACCAAAAGGTAGATAACAAGGGCACAAAGTCAGCGCCTACCACTCCTTTTCTAAGACCAAGTCAGTTTCTAGGTAATTCTGTTTCAACTGTGAGTTCAGCCACGTGGCCATTTCGGCCCTCACCTTCTTCAATGGCTACTGCAAATGTTCAGGTTGTACATCCACCAATGTTGCAGGCAGGTCACATTGAGCTTAAAGGAGCTGGCTCTCTGGTTGAGAGAAAAAATGACAATCAATGTAGGGACAGAGACTAGTGGCTCCAAGAGAAATGGCTCCTGATTTCTGGTGTATAACACTGTAAAGCTTGAAAAACATAGTTTGTAACGAATCTTGATTCTCCAAGTTTATGTTTCAGTCCCCCTGTTATAGCACATGCATTATGAAACATTGCTTCGTGTTAGAACAGAAATCCACTCTGTTGAACGGTCACAGAATTGCCATCAGTGAAATGGGAATCGGGCAATATTTATGGCCTACACTGCTGTTGCTTCGATCTCTAATGCTTGAATCCTATGTCTTAGCATTATATTATTCTGTACCTTTCACAACAAAGTGAGCAATTGGCAGTATGAAATTTGTTATCCGAATTCTGAACTCGAGACTTTTGTAACTAGAATTTGATCCTACAACTTCAATGGATCTAAAATGTCCAATGTTCACACTTTGATATTCAAACATACTAACCGCAGCACTATATGCTTCAGCTTGAAGAAAATTTAGTTATCTTAGAAACTGAAGTCATCTTCTCGATGACATCGATATATATTAGGTGCGTGTATTTAAAGGCTAATTTTCGAATAACCACTTTTGCTCTAATGAGACAAAAAGCATGTGCGTAAAAACTTTTATTTTGATATGTCTTTTAGGATATTTACATATAAGTCCTTTATATACCTACTACCACAATAAACCGTATACTAGAATTAGACAGTGAAAGATGCCCTGCGTAATAAAATCTGAGCTAAAGGGGTTTTATCGTATTACGTAATAGAATTATTTTATTAATTAAAAAAATTAAAAATATATTTTATTTTTAATTAATATAATAAAAAATTATAATATTATTTTTTAAATATTTTTTATTAATTAAATAATTTTATTATATTATTTATATTAATATAATAAAATTATTTGGCCTTTTTTCTGCCGGGTCCCACGAGTTCTTTGACGGTCCACGAATGACATCCTGCCTTGGTAATCCAATCGCTCGGTTCGTATACTTTTGGCATTTCCATAAATTCTCGAAAGATCAGTGGCATTGCTAAAAGGGCCCCGATATTTACACCCAAAAGTGACGTGTTAAGCTTGGTCCCAATGTCACACCTCGTCTACAACCTTCTCGAAAACAAACACAAATATCTTCAATCCCAACCGTCCATTCTCCCACGTCATTGATCCGCGTCTTCCGCAATCCGACGATTCACATCTCTCCAATAATTCACATAGGCACCCCTTAGTCTGGGCACCACCCCTAACCCTGGCCACGAACCTACCCCGCGCTCCTCTCCTCAGGCTTATTACAGAGTCGACCCCTCTACCTCGTTGCAATTAAAAAACAGAGAGAGAAACTCGAGAAAACAGAGAGAGAAAATTAAAATTAGGTTTTATTTCAATTTTATTATTTGTCTTCAAGCAATTACAGAGGACCGTACACCTGAAAATTTTAGGGTTTTGCTCCTTTCAAAGAGATAATAGCTATCGGTGTGCCATCGATCTTGAAACCCTAGGGTAACGGTTACTGTTTGGATACTGTTTGGTTTACGAGTTTATATACTATTATTACATAAATTTTTCTCAATCCCATAGTGTTCTTGGCTTGGCTCCAAAATCACTGGTCTTCAAGCTTAGAATCGATTTGTCGAGAACAAAAAGAAGATATAAATAGTTTAAATTGTATAGATTGCGTGTTGTAGATTAAAAAAATCGGTGTATGAGATATCGAGTTTCGTATTTGATGGACGAGATCTGGGAGAGAGCCGTGGAGACAGCTTTAGACGGTCAAACAGACCACGGAGCGGCTCGAAATCTGACACTAGACGGTGCTGTGAAGTGTGTGCAGGGCCGGCTGCCGCCGCCGAGTCTTCTAGAGAGATTCGAGAACCTTGAGCACCTTTCAATCGCTAACATCGGAGTCTCATCGCTTGAGCAGTTTCCACGGCTTAAGAACCTGCAGAAACTTATTCTCTCCGACAACCGCATATCCGGAGGCCTCGAGTTTCTGGTCCAAGCGGGCTTGGAATCTCTCCGCGACCTTGATTTGTCCAATAATCGGATCCAGTATATTGAAGATCTTGCTCCGTTAGCTCAGCTTAGGATTGTCTCTCTCGATCTGTACGAGTGTCCAGTTACGAGAGTGAAAGATTATCGATCTAGGGTTTTTGCGATGATAAAGTCTTTGAAGTATTTGGATAAGATGGATGCGGAGGAGAATGAGAGGCCGGAAACGGACGATGAGGAAGATGATGATGACGATGACGATGAGGATGACCCGGGGAGTGGAGAAATTGACGGTGAGGATCGGCCTAGGCTGGATAATGGACATGGTGAGAACATTGAAAGCGTTGTGGATGTGGATGAGGAAGAAGAGAGTGATGCGGATGAAGAGGAGGCAGAGACGGCTCGTGGACCCATGGGACACGCCAACGGGCTAAGTGGCCATCAGATAAATGGGTATCAAGTTGAGGCTTTGAGTGGAGAAGATGATGATGATGAAGGTGAGGATGATGATGATGATGACAACGATTCTGTGGAGGAGGTCTATGAGGAGGATGACATTGTGGAAGTTTATGAGGTTGGGAGGGTAAGCGATGATGAGGAAGACTGCGTTGAAGATGATGATGATGACGACGAGGATGATGAGGATGAGGATGAAGAAGAGGAGGTTGACAATGAGGACAGAGATGGTGATTTCGAAGAACCGGAGAGTACAGGGAGGTTGACGAGCACGGAGGGGGAGATTGATGGCCATGAACAAGGGGAGGAAGATGGGGATGGTGATGGAGAGACTGGAGAGGAAGAACAAGCTGTTGAGGATGATGGGGAGTTTGAAGCTGAAGATGAAGACGAGCCTGAAGAGGTGAGAATGGAATTCGTACCTTTTTGTATTGCAGTATGATAGAGTCTTATTTATTCGTATTTTTTGTGTATGTGTCTTTTTGTTGGATTGATTGATTGTTTGCTTCTCTGTATCAGATAAGAAGAGGACTTGACTGCTTTTAAATTGTTAAATGGGCTGTTACTGATTAGTTTGTTCTTCATAGTGTTTTTGTGCATTTGTATTGCATCTTTCACTTTTGTATATTTTTAATCTTCTGCATCTGGTAGAGAATTTAGCCTACTGCAATTTTTTTTTATTTCATAATTTTTTTTTTCAGCTGATTTTTATCATTTTACAATAGACAGTACTTGGAACACAATTTAATATCATGAATATTCTGTGAAAAAGTAGGTATCTTTTTGCTGCCCTGCATCCTTCTGCATTGAACGGTTGATGGCTCTCGCTTTTTTTTTTTTTTGGTCATGTCTACTACTTTTATAAAGGATCAACCTCAGGGCACTAAAAGATGTTATTTTAGAATAATATTTGGACAATTGTTTGAACTTTATATATTGTAAGAAATGAAGGATTTTAAACTTAGTTTTGCGTTTGTGTTATTTTGAGGTTCTGTACATCATGAAAAATACAGTTTAAAGATCATCCAAAATTTACCTGTGTAGCTTAACTGAAAATTTTCTTTTAAGATCTTGATGTGTTTTGTAAATCTGCTGTTCCTTTTTCTGAGAAGCTTTGGTTCCATAGCTTAAAAAAACTCAGACAGTTCATTAGTTTTGTTAGATGTGAGATTTTTAGTTTAGAAAGGAAGTTTCTGGAATACTGTGTGTTTTCAAATTTTTATTTTCCAGAATGTCTTGCTTAAACCCTCATCTTAAGTATATCTGTTGATGAGACCTTAGTGTATCGTCTTGTATTTGCCTTTTCATTCTGCCCCACTGTATTGATGAATTTGTTTGTTAAAATGAATGTAATGTCTTTAATTTTTCCTTTTTTTCACTGGCTTATTAAGATTTACTGAGTATATTTTATTAAAATGATTATTTGTATCGAACTAGGTTTGCACACTTCTTTTTCCACTCGTATTCCCATCCCTTGTGTGAGGAGGGCATGCATGCAATATGTATTATGTGATATTTGTTATTGAATGAAGTTAAGCCATAGGTAAAGTAAGTACAGTTGTCCCAAACCATCTGTGGTGCTGAATTTCATGTTTATTTATTTTTCATTGTGACAAATTTTGTTGTTTTCCTCCAAGTAATCATGAAGTAGTCATTTGTGCCTATGTAATTATGTGGTGAAGCAATCTCTTGTGAGTGATGTACAGTTAATCCAATCGAATCTTCTTAGTTACGTTGCCTTAATAATATTTTTATTGCATATTTATTTGTCCAGAAGTGGTGTTACACGAATGGGTTCACCATTGTTTTGATTTTGCTTGTTTTTTGGGTTTTTGTTAAATTTTGTGCTTTGCAGTTTAACAAATTTCCACAATTCATTTTGATTTAATACGGTTTTTCTTTTAATAAATATCGTTGCTTTTTGGTACTAACCTATGGAAACTTTATGATATGGCAGGATGAGGACGATGGTACAGGGTACCTGGTTCAGCCAGTGCGGGAAGCTGAAGAACATGATGGTGGAGGTAGTGATATGGACCCAGGTAATGAAGAAGGTGATGCTGAAGAGGAAGAAGATGATGATGATGATGAAGTTCATGATCTACCACAACCTTCCTCTCAGCTCAAGAGAAAGAGAGGTGATAATGCAAGCGGAGAAGATGACAATGGTGAAAATGGCGAGGAAGATGATGATGATGTTCAACAAGCATGCAGCAAGTCATCTTCAAAGAAGCACCGTTAGCTGTTTTTACCGTTCATGAGTTAGAAAATGTTTTCCTTCTGGGTCTTCAACAAGCATGGAAACAAACTACAGTGGGCCGGAAACAAATGTGTTGGATAGAGGTAGTGACTTTGGCTATCTTCTTGGACAATGTTTTAGGGAGAGAATTATATATTGGGCGACACTGGTGGTGGTACATGTTAGTTCAAAAGGTGGTTAGTTTTTCATTCCCGCTTGCCTCTCTTACATAGCCGTTACTATGTTTAAAATTCAAATGGCAGTTATGAAGGCTTCACCGCCCATTCCAGGAGTATGTTTAAAGAGCGGGGTCTAAATGGAGGGAAACGATACTCTCTTTTTTTTTTTAAATCTTTGTTTTTTCTTCATGTTTGTTCGTTCAAGCGGGTTTTTTAAATAGGGGGCTTTGTATAAAAACCATGTAGATAGTTCTTATCATATCATCCGGTTCGGTTCCATTCAATCCAATGTGGGCATTTGACCTTTTCCGTAGTGCCTTTTTCTTTGAATCAATTATTATAACTGTCAAAGTTGTGATTGATGCTTATGCATTTATTTATGAATTGCGGGGGTGTAGACAGGTGGCAGTCAGATTTGAGGTTGATAGTGGATGGAGGGGGAGTTTACCTGGTCCTGGATTGTTTTACCGGCCAAGCGATGTGATGAAGGAATATAATCTAACGGTTGAGCAGCCCTAATCGCGGAATTTATCAGTCCACGCTTTTGCATAAAGTCGCTCCTGAGTTCTTTGGTAATTAACTATTTGATCAAGTGCAGTAAAGGGCTACTCTATTCTAACAGAAGAGCCAGTCCAAGTCTTCGATTCACTCGGCCGGTTGGCCCATCTAAAATTGGGTTTGTAGCCTACTGTTTGGGCTCTTGAAATTGAATTTTAACCTTTTCAAAAAACAAGCTGGAGTTCCAACGCCCGAGAGTTAATAGACCAATACTGTTTATCGCACAATGATGGATAAAGCGTTAGGGGTTGTTGGGTTCCCTTGCACCATCATAAAATTGCTACAATCTCTCTCAAAATTGCATAGTCGGGGACATTTGCCTCTGTTGCGTGATAGTTCCAAAGATGCTGCTACCATACTCGCAATTTCACCTCACTACCGTCGCTACAACATAAAAACCTTCACCTTCAACGTCACAACCGGAAAAACCAGGCTGCCTCACCCGCGACTCAAAGTGTTTAGTATGGCAAACGGAAAGTAGCGACGACAGCAACAACGTCCTGGCAGAAAAAGCAGCTATAGCGGGTGGCTTGGTGTCAACCCCAGTGATCCCTTGGTCTCTTTACTCTCTCAAGACCACCGGCTGTTGTCTTCCTTCCGGTCCAGGCAGGCAGGTCAATTGGTGCACTGGAGGACGTCAGCTACCTAGCTGTCGCGGGGATCGTGTGTTTGTCCTTGTATGCAAACGCCAAAACAGGGACTGGCCTGCCCAATGGACCTCATAGCTTCTTGGGAGCTGTGGAGGATTTATCTTATTTATTATTGCTAGTAATTCTTGTTTTCTGCTTACAGTTTTTTGAGAATGAATCAATTCCAGTGCCTTTGCCGACTGATCAGTGCTTCGGTTGGGAATTGAGAGCAATCGCTCTCTGTCTACAGGTACATAAATGTGCTGGTTGCTATGGGCCACTACAATTCTATCTTTCCCGTGGCCAGCACAGGTGGTAAGTATTCAGTTCAAAAAATTAGTCCCTCAGGAAAAAAAATTAATCTAATATTTAAATCACGTGGCTCTTCTCTTAATTAATTGATATAATATTTCAAATTTAATATAATAAATTTTAATATATTATATTTATAAATAAAAATTACTTTCTATTTGGAACGACAATGACAACCACCGTTACTGATAATAGGCGGTTTGACTTCCATTATCATAATTATCCTCAACCGGGAACAGGCTAATCCGTGCCTGGAATAGCATAAGAAATCTGATGTAGCCAAACAAGGATTCTAAAAGTGTTCTACGTTTCCTTATCATTTGCTTTCAAGTCAAGCCACAAAGTCTTTTTCCGGGACTGTCTATTCTACTCATCAAACGGAAGAGGCCCAAGCGAATCAAAAACAACTTCATCAAATTCTCAGTCTGTTGTTGCCATGGCCAGTAGGAGTAAGGTATGCCTTTCTATTTAATTACCTCTGCTTTTAAGATTATTCTCTAATCGCTTTGTTAATCTTGATTATTAACTTAATTACTATGATTTTATCTGTTGTCCGATTATCGAGGTTTAAAAGAATTAATCTTGTCAAATTGATCTGTGTCTGTGTATCTGTGATTATCTACTTTTGTTGTTTGGCTGCTGAGAAAATGGAGGAAAATGAAAAGAAAACAAGTTGATGCTCTAAGCTCACTATACTTATTCGGCTTTCGTGAATAATTTTGTTAGTCTGATTATCAACAGAAAGCTCCTGTTCATTTTAAAATATATTGGCTCTGTTTGTTGATGTAAAACTGGAGGAAAAGGAATAGAATAAGAACAGAATATTTGTAAAGTATGCCTTTTTGATCAGTGAGGCTTTTGGGATGAATACGGAGACATAAACAGATTGACTGTTCTTGAATAATTGATTTTTTTTTTTTAGCTCTGATTCAGGTTTTGTGTTCATGGGAAGAGGGCCTTACGATTAATGTGCTTAATTTTTTTTAATTTCTCAGTCAGTGTGAACTAAATTGCTAGTTGAAGTTGTGTTTTCTGTTTGGAAAGAAAACTGAAATATCGGGATATTGATTGAGGGAAATATTCTGGGTAGATCTTTCTCTATTAGGGGATCACGCCTTTTTCTTCTTGCTTGACCTTTTTGGTTTATTAATACCTTGCCAAGTTGAGGCTCACCTAGTGTGTGTGTGTGTGTGTGTGTGTGTGTGTGTGGATGTTTCAGATGAATGTTTTATTGCAAACTAATGTGGTGTTTTTAATTTTTTAGAAATTAAGGTGTATGGATTATTTAAGACAATGAGTATTGACTAGCATTAAGGAGTTCTTGCTTGGCGAACTTAATGAACCCTCTTGAATTCTAAACTATACTAGTTTAGTTTGCTAAACTTAGTTGAATTGAACTATGGGTTAATTAGTATTTAAATAGAAATGATGAACTTTCTTAAATTAGGACACTATTTGCAATGTTATATTGTTCAGCTTAGTCACATTGTGTTGAGAATGCTGATATAAGGAACCTTGAGTCATTGATGAAGATAGTTGTCATTTTGGTACCAGTGAAGTTGTACTCTTGCCAAGCATGTTAGCATGCTTCAAGGTCTGTATTATCTGTTTAGCATGGGAGAATGTTAAGTTGTACTCTGGAAATAAAAAAAGGAAATGTTAGTTTGGTTACTAGCAAAACATTATGGGTGATGAACTAAAAATTAAAATTATGCCCTGGATGCTGAATTATTTTCTGTAACTCTCAAGTTTTCACAGTAATCAGTCCAATGAATTCGGTATTTATTTTCTATTTTCTTTCTGTTAGTTGGATTTATTCTGATGAACTTTGAATCTTGTTGCAGTTAAATATGGATCAGGGGAAGAAAGCAAGTCCATTAATTAGAAACAGCAATAACCACATCTACGTGGACCTCAAGGATGTTATAAGGGAGCAAGCACTTCAATTCCTTCCAGCTAAATCACTTTTCCGGTGCAGAGCTGTTTGTCGGGACTGGAAGTTCTTAATCTTGACTCCTTTCTTTGCCCACAATCAGTCAAATTCTTTCCGTGCTATCTCAGGCTTCTTTTCCCAGTCCTCACCCAGTGAGCCATCATTTATTTCGTTCAACCCAATGGCCTATGGAGTTCCAGACCCATCTTTGAATTTTTTGCCTGAAGAAGTTGACATTAGGAGTTCTTCCAATGGACTACTTTGCTGCCAGGGTCGCACTGGATACAATGCTTACTACATCTGCAATCCTGCTACCAAGAATTGGCAGAAGCTTCCTAAACCAGAGAACGATCATAGCTCCGACCCTGCTGTCGTGCTTGTCTTTGAACCATCAGTACTAAATTTTGTGGCTGAGTACAAGTTGATTTGTGCCTTTCCATCTGAACTTGATGGATATGAATTTGAGATTTATTCCTCCTCCGACAGATCATGGAGGACTTCAGGGGAGATTTTTCTAGGTAATTTGAAAATCCAGCCAAATTCAGGTGTTCATGCCAATGGGATTGTTTATTGGATGGCAAGGAATGGTAAAATTCTTGCTTTGGATCTCTCAAAGGAGCGTTCACAGCTCCTGTATGGCCATGGGACCTTGGGTGTAGTGGGTGGGAAGCTTTGGACAGCTTCTGTACAACGCCAGATTCTATCTATGAATCTGCTGTCTAATGCCTACACAAGCACAATGCAAATGCATAGTCATATCAAGGCATGGGAAACACATCAGATTGCTTTAGACAGTTCTGTTTTCACAGCTGGTCGTTATCCTCAGGAAGTACTACTGCTTGGGGACGATACTGTGCTTCTCCAGGGAGGGGAAGCACTTTATTTGCACAACCTGAAGACAAAAGAAACTAAATATTTGGGAAGTGAATCTGACACTGGTAAGAGGAAGATTGTATCTTATGTGAATAGTCTCGTTGACATTCAGAGCTTTATGTAGCGACATTTCCCCTATGATTTACTTATTGCTTGTTCGTCCCTCAAAATATTCCATGATTTTGGATTTTATCTCAATATGAAATTCCTCAAATTATTTGTGGTGTTCATATTTTGAATTCAGTTTGATTGTAATTTTGAATAGCACTTAAAGCTGTATCAATGTATGGGATCTGAATCCCTTCTGTTTTGATGAAGCTTGTCTGATATTGAAGATTCTTATGATTAATTGTATAGTTGCATTGGATTGGACTGGATTGGATATATGTTACTCGTATAGTATTTTTGCGGACAAAACGTAAAGCATTCAGGATTTTGGCCTTATGGTATTGACAAGCAGTCGCGTGGATTCCATGTGGCGTTCAAGTTTTGAGTTCAGGATTGACTACTCTTTAACCGAATGAACATTATTATGAATAATATTGCAAATAATTTAGTATTAATGGTATTTAAAAAGAAAAATAGTCCTCACAAGGTCTTTGGCTCATTTAAAGCAAGAAGGACGGCGTCGTATTCAAATAATAAATAATAGTACACAGTACAGTGTCGTCTCGAACCTTTCTTATCAACTGTCAATCTTTTGTCCAATGTCACTTTCCCTCCCAATTTCATTTTTGATCTCAGTTGCTAGCAATTTCGTGCATGAAAAACGTCTCAGCTATCTTCCGTCAGTTGACAACCCAAAAGGTGACACGCATAGCATCAGTCTCACATCTCTGTGAGCCAGAACTTGTGTCTAAGCAAGAATGTACATCTCCTCCACTCCTCGTTGTCTACGCAAAGCATGAAGCAACTTCTTATGGTTCACTCATTTGCAACTGCGAGTACTGCGTTACGTTCTCTTTGATGTTCTCTCTCGCTTTCTGATTTTTCTTGCAAAGTTGACTGATTTCTGTCTTTGGGGTGTCAAAACTTTAGTTGTCACGTAATCTATCACCGTTTGCATGCTTGTTTTTGTGGGGTTTCTTCCAGTTTCATTCTTAGGTTTTCTATTTCTGGTTTATGTCTTTTTTTTTTTTCTCACTGCATTCTTGTTTCTTTGCTATCTTGGTAAGGTTTGTCTGTTTTTTGCTCTTGAAACTCTTCCTTGTGTGGATTCATTTTAGCGTTTTGGCGAAATCAACTCCGTCCTTAGTTTGATATTTGATTTAGTTTTTCAAATGTGTGTTTGCTCTTGTTCCTTGTCTACTTTGTGTCCGTTTTCTCGAGAAACTAACAGAGAAGATACCAAAAAAAAGGTTGAAACGGGAAGCAACTCGTAATTTATTTTTCTTTTTATAGAGAAAAATAAATTAGCATTTCTGGGTTTTCTTTCTTGTTTCTGTCTTTTGGTTAATGGGAAAACATCGACGAAAGAAAATAAAAACATGATAGCAGAAGTTCTGGAATTGCTTGTATAAATAGATCTTCTTGTTACTTTCCTTGTTTTCCTTTATGCAACATTCTATATTTTTTTCTCGGTGACTTGTGTCCCAAGTAATCTTTTCATTGTGTGATAATTGACCTTTGGTTGGTGTAGGGGTGTTATTTTAGTTAATACACGACATTATTTGGTCTATTTATCAAATAAACTGAATCGTGTGTTGCTTGGAATGAATACATGGAGGAAGAAAAGGCAGAGAATGAGAATATGAGGTAGAAAAGACTGAGGATGATGTTGTAGAGCAAGAAAAGGTGGTTAACAAGTTCGTTTCTATTCACGGTGAATCTCTTCTGGTGGAAAGGAGAATGTACAAATACTGCGCGCCTCTGTATTCTCCTGATGCGGTATGCTTCATGAGATTAAACATCTGAAAATTACAGAAAAATCTGAAAAAATGTATTAGCAGTGTTTTTTGGTTCACATCCAAACTATCCATTTCAAAGATATCTCTGGTCTTCTTTATCAAGGTACTGACCTAGACCCCGACTTCATCTCTTTCAGTCAACATGCTTATGGCATTCCAGGATCAGCTTCAGGTTCTTGACTGAACGTGTTATTATCAGGACAACATCCAGTGGATTGGCTTGCAGCCAAAGCAATTTCGGAGATCAAGGCTACTTCATTTGCAATCCTGTGACTAAGGAATTGAAAGTTCTTCCTATGCCTAAGTGGTACCATGGACTTGAGGCAGCCGTGTCACTGCTTTTGAACCTATCACTCTAGGTTTTGATACAAATTGAGTTTGTTTGTGCCGTTCCATTCTATGTAGAGAAAGTTCCAGGTGTCTATTTCGAAACTTAATTCTTTTCGAGTACTAACTCTTGGAAGACTTCTGAGACTAACATGCTTTGAGAATGAAGTTGTGAACCCAACAAGTAACGGGCTGTTCCTGAATGGGTTGTCTACTGGAAGACATTAATGAGTACAATTTTGGCTTTTGACTTGAAGAAAGAGCAGTGTGCAATTCTCCCCTCCCTCCCGAACCAGTGGACAAGATGGTGCTTTGACACAGATCCATGGAGAAATGTGTTACATGCTTCCGCGAATACAAGAAGGTGAACGCTCAGTCAGTGTACACGGAAACCTGGACATGAGCCTCAAGTATCTGATTCCCCTTAAACCTGAAGTTGTCGGGGAAACCCTTTCAGGTTTTAACATGTGAGCAGTCTAGATACCGAGTATTGCCTGCCTTGCATCAACACTCTTGTACCTGCGAAGTAGCATATCATGTACTGCTTGCATGAACCAGATTGTCCCTATGCCTGTTTGGATTTTTGGTCAAAATCTAGGACAATCTGGAAGCTTGGCCTTTTGGTGTTGGAAGTTCATTGGAAATTAAGAATAGTTCTGAAGTTTTCCCATTGAATTTACCGTTCACAATCGAAAACCGTGTTTGTATATTAGGCTTGACTTATTCCGTGGAAATTCTACGAAAATTCTCCTGGCCGTGACTTCGGGGTTCCCCTTTTTTTAATTTATTGGACATATACGACGTCGTAACATGATGTGTATCTTAAGGTAACAGGAATAATAATAATAATTTTATTAATTAAATATTTATTTATATTTGATTTTTTTTAATTATTATTAGTTAAAAATTATGAGTGTTTCTTGGGACACACGTAATCTTGACTTGGAATGTTGACCTAAATTGCACATACGCCATTTACTCTGGTTGATATTCACTCTTCTACCTGTATCGTCTCTCCCTGGTCTCTTACTCTGGTTTTAAAGTGCATTTCTTTCTCTTTCTAGTGTTTCAAAGTTGCTGCATGCACGGATTTTCGCTTTCTGCTTGCGTCTTTTGGGTATGCTTTCGCAAAAACTTCAACCTTAGTTCTTTGTTTCTTCGTTTGTTGTCTGTTCCTTTCTTGAATCTCTATTGTATCGTCGATATTTCTTGGTTTTATTTGGGATCCGTGTCGTTTTTGGTTCGTTTTGTTTTGTGTCAATGTTGGATGGGAGGCAAACAGAAGAGAATCCAAGGAAACAATTGAGTAACTCGTGAAATTTCATTTTATTTTGCCCCGATCGTTTTCGTGTTTGTTTTTATTTTGTTTCTGAGAAAACAGAAGAGGAAAGTAAGGAAAGGAAAAGAAAAGAAAAAGAAACACAGGGCAACAGCGAAGAATTCCATTACATTTTTATTGTTCGGTTTTTAGGTTTGTCTCTCTTCTGAGATTTTGTTGTATTGCTGAGAAAATACAATAGAAGGTTTGTCTCTCTTCTGAGATTTTGTTGTATTGCTGAGAAAATACAATAGAAGGTTTGTCTCTCTTCTGAGATTTTGTTGTATTGCTGAGAAAATACAATAGAAAAGAAAAGAAAATAACTCGGGTTATTGAATTTTATGATTTTGGTTTATCTCATTAAACGAAAACTATAATTTAAGATCAAAAATTTTAACTTGCTTTCGGTGGTTTGTTTGGCGCCCCTGATCTTTTTTTCTTTTTGTTGTCTTGTGTGCCAAGTAATCATTGATTGATGCCTTTCTGAGTTTGAAATTCTCTTCAAAACTAAAGGAAAACTATTCTGTATGATTAACAGAATAAAATTTTTTAGTATCTCCACTAATCTGCAGTCCATAGTAATTTTCTTTTAAAAATGCTGGGGATTAGAATGATGATTCCTTTTTCAAGTTTTTCATGCCTCTGGTTATTAATGCTTTGTAGTACTTTTTGGAGTTAAGTTGAATGTGGTTTTGTTTTGTAGTTAGACGCTAGACTTGGGTGGTGGGTTGGATCTTACAGCCTGTATTTGATAGTCAATTTATCACATAAATTCAATTTTTGTAATTGTAGGTATAACGGTGAATTTACAGATTAACAACATGGAGGAAGAAGCCAGTGTTGATGAATTTCTTGTTGATTTTGGCCATCTACCTGTGAAGCAAAGGTTCATCAGCTCTAAAGAGGACATTTTTTATGCGGTATGTTATAGTTGATTTTGTTTTAGCTCTAGATTTTTTTTTTTCTGAAAAAATTTTACGAGTTAAAGCACATGGATGATGATGCTTAGGGGACTTTGTGTTCACAACGGTGTCATTAGGTGTCCCTTTACCATTGTATAAAAATAGGCTATTATGTTTGTATAGATACGGATGATGGTTGCATTCAATCCTTGTCTGTTCTTCAGTTCCTAGTTCTACTCTATTATGTTTGGTTGGTATAACTTGCCAAATCTTTTCCAGCAAAACACGAGTAGGAAAAAGGCTCTTGAGACTTTCCTGATTCTAAATAGCTGGCCGGGTTTCCGTTATTTGAAGTGCTCTAAATCTTTGGTTAAATTCAATGTGATTCGGTAAATAGAATCTAAATTCAATAAGACTTTTTTTTTGAATCACTTGTATCAGCCTAAATGTGAATGGGTGCTTTTCTCAATCAGAGTGAAAGTGCAGGGTATGGGGTGATGAGGAAAATAAGACTCCTGTTTTACTTTGAAATATGCCACATATATCTTTAGTTTTCAGAGTTACTAAGCGTGGTTTTGAGTTTATACATAACGGTGTACTATCTAACACCCATCTAAAAATAGTGACATGGTATGACTATTCTTCCTTAAACTTTTAAGATGCCAGGACATGATACATGAATTTCACTTTGGACATATAGAAAGTTGATGTCTTGTAAGTTTTTAGTGGGTTTGTGAGACTTCTCCAAATAGGCCTGGTTTTGCAAGAATTAAGATTTATATTTTAAACTTGGAGAAAAGCAAACATATTTCAGAGGGTTTGAAGTAGTATAATTGACTGTCACAATGTAACTAGAAACATTTCAGGTCATTTTCCATTTTATTCTGATCAGCCTCTTTTACAATTCCTGATTTCAGAATCCAAGTTGTCAGAAATATGCTAAATTCCTTGGGCATATACAGCTGAAGGAGGACATATGCCTAACAGATTTGGTGAAGGAGCATGTTCTTCCTTTCCTCCCAGCAAAAGCGCTCTGCAGGTTCCGAACTGTTTCTAAAGAGTGGAATAAATGGATAAGCGGTCCTTTTCTTGCTCATAAGCAAACCATATACTTCAAACACATCTCTGGTCTTCTTTGCCAATCTGCTGGCTTAGACCCGTCCTTCATCTCATTCAATCAAAATGCTTACGGCATTCCCAGCCCCTCCCTCAAATTCTTGCCCGAAAGTGTTCGTGTAAGAGCCACATGCAATGGGTTGGTATGCTGCCAAAGCCTTCTTGGGGGGCATTCCTACTACATTTGCAACCCTGTGACTAAGGAATGGAAAGTTCTTCCCAATTCAAACTTGAACCATGGACAAGAAACAGCAATAGCACTTGCCTTTGAACCTACTACACTCAATTTTGCTGCAACTTATGAGCTTGTTTGCGCTGTTCCTGTCAGTTATAATGATGTTTCAGTTGTCTATTTTGAGATTTACTCTTCAAGGTCAAACACTTGGAGGATTTGTGATACAATATGCTCTGAGATGGATGTTTTGAAACTGGATAACAATGGATTCTACATGAAGGGGATTGTCTATTGGAAGACATTATTTGGTGCAGTTCTAGCTTTTGATTTGAAGAACGAGGATTATGGGATTCTGCTACCCCCTACCAGCAGCGGACTGCACAGTGCTTTGACGCAGATGCATGGAGAATTGTGTTACCTGCTTCCTCGAATACAAGATGGAGAATACAGAATAAATGTGTATGGGAACCTGGATATGAGCCTGAAGTATGTAATTCCACTTAAACCAGAAGTTGTAGGGGAAACTTTTTCAGATTGTCAGGTTTTAACATGTGTTAATGATGACATGTTGATAATTCGGCTCCCGACTAAGCTAATAGCTTATAGTGTCAAGGCACAGAAGGTGGAAGTGTTAAGCTATTTGAGGGCTGAAGGATTTGGAAATTTCCTGCCTTACATAAACACCCTTGTTGCTGTGAGAAGTAGCTGACTTGCATGAAGCCTATTTGTCTCTCTGTCATCCCACTTCCGAATTGAATGGATAATAACTGGAAGTTTTAGATTTGAAACTCAAAAGAGTTGTTTGAAGTTTAGATGGTCAACTTTTGTTCAAAGTCGACAACGATCTGTATACTTCAGCTCTGGTGTTGTGTTTGTTTAGTCCTACAATCTTGAAATATTTTGGTTTCTTAAAGTTTTTAAAACTCAAGTATACTTTTGATCCTCTCGAACTTACTTAACTGAGAACAGTATGGAATTTTCAATTTTGATGTTCTGTTCAAGTTCTTGTGGTTGTGAACTATAATTGGAATGTCATAAATGTTTTCTTCTTCAGTCAGACAACTCTATACATCGAACTTGTGTTCCAAGTCAAGAACTGTCTGGATTCTGGAAGCTTCAATCTTGTTAGTCTTCCTTAACTGTAGAGGAACTATGTAAATGGTTTCTCTTGCATACCATACGATTACGTTCATGGCTGATTGATAATTTACATTATTAAGTAAATTTCAGTTTAGGAGTTAATCCGACAATTATGCATAAAATACCAAATTGAGCTTACCTTGTTGCCTTGACACAGTCATTTTCCCATGAGAGAACTGAAGAAACATCAGCAAACAATATTCTATGAAATAGAATTGTTTATGATTACTGGACAGAACTTCTGAACGCTAGGATTGGAGTTTGGATTAAGCATTGACAGTAAAAACAGGCTGTCTGGTTTGAGATTCTGTACCAAGAAACCGTAAAAGCTTGGATCATGGATTGTTATTCCGAGCCGGGCTGGAAGAATGTTCGACATCTGCATAATTTTCTCGAAATAATGAAGTTTTTAGCTATGTTGGTTGAAGGGGTTTAGCAAAAAGGTAGATAAATGATCTGTCAGTGAGTTGGGTATGAGGTTGTGTTTGTTACAAGCGTAAAGGCAAGCGTTTATGGTGGAGAGAAGTCTATATTTAAAGCTAAATAATTGTAGTTCTAGGGCCATCTCGTTGAACTGAAGGAGACAGGAAATGGTAAAAACAATAACCAACTCAAACTAAACTAAGATAGGCAAAGCCAAACGCACGAGGTTGACAAAGAGAGAGATGGATGAAGAAATCCTTGTTTGTCGCAGGCCACAGGGGAATGACAGGTTTCTCTAGCTAATCTAGAATAGGAATTTCGCCAAGAAAAGCCTTTTCTCTCTCTTCCCCTTCGAGAACCCTTCAATCTTCTTGATTCAAGGTACCTCTTTCTTTCTCTCTTTCTCCCCTGTAGAGTTACTGTCTGGATCTTTATCCATGGATTAGCATTTGCATTTGTAGTTGCTCTAATAAAAACAAACCGTATATCTTTTATTGCAAATTAGTCACGAGGATCAATACTAGTTCAGGCATGCACATGCAGATGCTGTTGTGTTGTTGATGGTATTGTTGCAGGGAGGAAGAAGAACGTTTATGTTATCTAGTCATTGCTTGATTGAACAATTCTGTTCTGTTTACAGGCTAGTTGTTATCATTCTGCATTGCATTCCATCCTGCAGGATGTCAGTTCATTCAATTTGTTATTTATATTTGAATTGAATCTTATAAATCTCTCCAGGGTTCTCAGCGTTTGAGACTCGGCGCAATTCGGGGAGAGGTGGAGTTTCTTGGGTGGAAGTTCTTCAGCGCTTAAAATGGCTAGTGAGAATGATGATGGTTCTTCCCCTGCTCCTCCATCAAATTCTACATCATCAAATTCTACATCATCTGAGTCATCATCTTCGCCACCACCCTCATCTCCGCCACCATCGCCGCCTCCTCCCTCATCGCCACCTCCTTCCTCCCCGCCTCCTAGTTCCCCGCCTCCTTCATCACCCCCACCCTCATCACCGCCTGACTCATCGCCACCGCCTTCATCCCCACCTCCTTCGTCGGATCAATCCTCATCACCTCCGCCGCCTTCATCACCACCCCCGTCGGATCAATCCTCCTCAACGCCTAAGTCCTCGCCACCACCGCCTTCGCATAGTTCTCCTCCCCCACCTTCTTCGAATAACAAAACCCATTCCTCGCCCGTTTTTTCTCCCCCTCCACCAGCTAAGAAATCAACGTCTTCAGCACTATCACCACCACCACCTTCAGGAAGTGGAAGTTCATCACAATCTTCAGGAGGTGGAGGTCAGGATGATATCCTGATATATACCATTGTAGGAGCGGCTGCTATAGGGCTGTTTCTCATTGCTATGATCATCATGTGTGCTCTGAGGGCCAGAAAGGAGAAGAAGAGACGGCATCAAACAATGCAGTACTATGGAGATTCCGGCCAGTATAACAAAGGTGCCATACATCCTCCTTATTTCTATAGCATTGATCATTTTTCATAACCGGGTGCATTGTGATTGAGAATATATATAATTCTTGAATGGCCTGTGACCTTTCTCGGATACATATAGTCCAATTTCATAGATGAATTTTCATTTTTGCTGCGTGTGTTTTGCTTTTTGAAAGCAAATTCAGCAATTCCATTCCCATAACAACTTCCACTTCCCTGCCACCCGCTGAAGTTGCATGAACATGTGAATGGCATTAAGCTGGCTTTGGCATCCAATCGGAATTTTGGTTGTTGATTACTAATTTTCTGTGTTTTAAATGCAGCAGGTGAACCATATTACAACCATGCACACCCTCCAAACTGGCAGAGTCATCCTCAAGGGGCAGACCAGTGGCACAGTCATCTGCAAGGAGCAGACTATGGTGGAGGTAAGTTACCCCCGCCACCTGGCGGCTGGCAGGTACCTCCTCCGCCTCCGCCAATGATGAGCAGCGGTGAAGTGAGCTCCCAATTCTCTGGCCCAGTCCGTCCCCCCTTACCCCCTCCTTCACCAAATCTTGCTCTTGGATTCAACAAAAGCACATTTACTTATGATGAGCTAGCAGCTGCTACAGGTGGCTTTTCCAAGTCCAATCTTTTGGGTCAAGGAGGGTTTGGTTATGTACACATGGGTGTCTTGCTTAATGGAAAGCAGGTTGCAGTTAAGAGCCTGAAGACAGGTAGTGGGCAAGGAGAGCGAGAATTCCAGGCTGAAGTTGAAATTATTAGCCGCGTCCATCATCGCCATCTTGTATCGCTAGTTGGATATTGCATTGCTGGCGAGCAGCGGATGCTGGTCTATGAATTTGTTCCCAATAAGGAATTGGACTATCACCTCCATGGTAATTTTCAGCTTTCTTTCCGTCTATTGACTTTCTACTTAGATGACGAGGTTTTATACTTGCAGACTGATTCGTACGTACTTGTTAATCAACCTACAACAATGTCCAGTGTCATTCTATGTTGCCTCCTATAGCCTGAGAGACTGAGATTGTCAACATTAAAAATTGTCACACAAAATCAGGCAACCATGAATCCTGAAATTCCTAGAGTACAGTAAACCTCACATAGAAAATTTCATTATGATTAAACTGGAACACGTAAGAGTTTTTAAATGGACGAGAATGTGTTTTAAGGGTCTTGTTTTGTGTTCCTCCCGATAATAATAATAATAATAATACTACAAACATTCTTGAGATTGAGAGGTTTATTATGTAAAGCCTGAATTAGAGTCATAATACAAATCTTTACTTGCAGGAAAGGATCGACCAGTCATGGATTTTCCCACTAGGCTTCGTATTGCACTGGGATCTGCAAAAGGGCTTGCGTACCTTCATGAAGATTGTGAGATAATTTCAGATACCCTCTTTCTGTGCGCGCGCGCGTATGCCTGTTCTAATCCGATTTGCTTGTTGATGTTTGCATGTAGGCCATCCTCGGATAATCCATCGTGACATCAAAGCTGCCAATATTCTCATTGACAACAATTTTGAGGCCATGGTAACCATTCTTACACATATTTCAAAGTCTTTCTACAAAAACAAAAGCAAAACACACACACACACACACCCAAAAATGAGAAGAAGAAGTAGTTGATTTAGCAGAACCATACGATTACCTTCGTATGTGCTACGTTGCTTCTTATGTTAAGAACCTCTCAAGCTAATGTTGATCATGCCTTAATGCTTCTCAGGTGGCTGACTTTGGATTGGCTAAGCTGTCTTCTGACACCAACACTCATGTTTCTACTCGTGTCATGGGAACTTTCGGGTAAGTAATGTCTAAAATTTTAGGATTTCAATGTAGAAACTATTCCACTGTAACAAGATTAGCAACAATGACCTAAGCAACTTTTCTGCATCTTGAATCAGTCATCATTTTCCACTTAAGTTAAATGAAGAGATGAAGGAAATATTGCATACAAAATTGCATGACGACACTTCTAGACATTAAACAAGGGACATGATTAAATAGGACATAAGCTGAGTTAGAAATTGATCATGTTACCAACAGATGGAAAGATTGGCTAACTGGACTATTAAAGCACCTTGTATGCAAAAATACAGAAGATCATGACACAAAACTACTGACTTGGTGATCTGCTATTCTGCAAATGCAGGTATTTGGCGCCAGAATACGCATCAAGTGGCAAATTAACGGAGAAATCTGATGTTTTCTCATATGGTGTCATGCTTTTGGAATTGATAACTGGAAGGAAACCTGTTGATATGACTATGATGGAAGATAGCCTTGTAGACTGGGTTTGTATTTCCTCTGCTCCCAAGTATCCTAGCACTATAAAATGAAATCATTCGAGTAAGACTTTCCATAATTCCCTATCAGATCTCTTGTTCTGAACTTGAAATCCTCTCCTGGGAATGTCAATACAGGCTAGACCACTTTTGAATCGTGCATTGGAGGATGGCAATTATGATGAGCTGGTTGATCCGCGCTTGGAACATAACTACCCACCTCATGAAATGGTTCGCATGGTGGCCTGTGCTGCTGCATCCATTCGCCACTCTGCTAGAAAGCGCCCGAAAATGAGTCAGGTATGCAATGATTCCACCCTTTTGTGTACTATTCTGATCTGGGTTAACTGAACCAGGCATTGTTAAAAGCAAACACATAAATGAATACTTTCAAAGTTCGCACGAGAGAGGATTCTAAGCCCATTTCAAACGCCCCATAAAAGATGAAGTTTCCATCTAAAATTTACATAACGCATGCTGTTTGGTTCATTATATAATTGGTAATGATTAATCATATGGAAAGCAGATAGTGCGTGCACTGGAAGGAGACTCTTCGCTGGACGACTTACAGGACGGTATAAAGCCTGGGCAGAGTTCTGTCTACAGCAACTCAAATGCAAGCCCAGACTACAGTGCAAGTTCTTATAACGCTGACATGAAGAAGTTCAGACAAATAGCATTGAGCAGCCAAGAATTTGGCAGCAGCGACTATGGAGGATCCAGTGATTCCCGTGAGATAAACACTCCCGTGGCAGACAAACACAAGTTATGAACAGCCAAAATACAAGAATTGACAAGGCTTGAAACTACAAACTAAAGACATTATGGTGCATATTCTTGAAAGGACAACGATTGTTTTACATAGTACTGGGCCATTATTTCCCTGTCATCACGTTAGTTTGGGGCTCCCTTCAACTCTCCCTTCTCTGTGTGTAAAAATGTGCATGATGCCCATCTCTCATTCATTTTTATTTATTCTTATGGATTATTACCATTTATTATATACTACCATTTCGTGTATTGTATCGATTGGTCTCTGTTACTTACCATCTGAAAGCAAACAGACAACAAGATCAAGATTCTTCGAAAGTTCCCTTTAAAGAAGAAAACTTTACAGTGATATTTATTGACACATGTTTTTAGTTATAACACATGAACAGAGTTAGATAGCATTGTCTTACCACATAGTTAGGATAATAAATTAAAATTATTTAAATAATAAGAATATATATATTTATTAGTAAATTTTTTTAAAATTTTATTTAAATAAAAAATAATAAAATTTATCTTAATTTTTTTAAAATTTTTATTAATAAATAATTAATATAATAAAATAATTTTACCTAAAAAAATTTTACAATATAATATATTAAATAATAAATTTACACATAATTTATTATATTTAATATCGTTATTAAATAAATATAAATTATTATTATGTATCTAACTAAGTTAACGATTTTAAATTATAATGTCTAAGAAGGAACCCGAAAAGGATGAAAGTCGATTTTAAATAATAAGTTAATTTTTTAATATTTTAAAAATGGGTGTGTGGAAGTACCGAAGAGCCCCTAAACCATTTGCGATTGTCGGAAGCGACGTCGTTTAAGTATTCCGTATTAAAGGACAGCAAACAGTGACGCAACCAAAACCAGAGCAGAACTCGTAAGGGCGCGGGTCCGACTATAAAAGACTCTTCACAAAAGCCGCTTGTCTCTTGTTTCGGCTACAGCATTCGGGGCTCTTAATTCAACTTAACCTGAACTTCCAAACCCGATCCAAATTAACAAACGTCATTAGATGTTTCTTAACAATCTGCTCACCAAACCCTAAAACTGTAACGAGAATCGTAGTTCAGACCCGATCTTCTACGACAACATGGGAGACTACAACGATGCCTTTATGCGCAACCAAAACGCCGCCGTTCAGGCCCGTACTAAGGCCCAGAACCGCGCCAATGTCCTTCAGCTCAAGCTGGTTCGTTTTCTATTGCGATTTGTTTTGGCTCTTTGTAAATTTCATAATATACGAGAAGTTATTCTGTGATATAGTCTTGATAAGGAGTTTTTCCGGCTTAGTATGGGGTTTAGAGGTTTTCTTTGTAATACTTGGTGGTTTTGAAGGTTTTGATTCTTGGATTTGGCTTAGTTTGTCTGTGGCTCATGTTTGGGAATTGGTTTCCCTTGTGTTATTCACTTTCTTTGAAATTTAATTAAGTTTAATTGGTTGTAATTTTATTTACCTAATATATAGGTTGTTAGAAACTAATGAAAGTTTTTATTAAGGATAAAATAATAATAGAAGTGATAGTGAAATAATGGTTACTGCTTTTGATTTCATAGCTGTTTGGTAAACATTTAGAAAGTACTTGTAAATTCAAGAAAGCAATTTTTAAAGCAGTGTGTTTTGTGCTTCATTTTGTTGGGAAAAAAATATGCATTTTAGTTTGACATCTCTCTACACAAACACACAACTAACAGGAGCTATTTGTTAATTTTGCAGATTGGGCAAAGCCACCCTACTGGTTTAACAGCCAACCTTTTGAAGCTCTTTGAACCTCGACCTCCTCTTGAGTATAAACCACCTCCAGAGAAAAGAAAATGTCCACCGCTAACAGGTCTTATTAATATTTGGTGATGTGTATTTCTTTGTTTTTTTTGGCTTTTGATGTGAAATTATTGACTTCATAGTTATTATTTAAATTTTGTCTGTTTCAGGAATGGCACAGTTTGTCAGTCACTTTGCTGAGCCTGGAGATCCTGAGTATGCTCCACCTGTACAAGAGGCTGAGACTCCAGTAAGATCATTGCATATATTAAGTGCTTGATAATATAAAGGATTTCTTTTTTTGCACCAATTTAAACCGTTGCTTCATCATGTTTGATGTGATGTTTATAACTATTACAATGCGTATGTTTTTTGTTCTATATTCCAACACTAATGTCAGTTTGATGCTCTCTTTGAGAAGGATGCCTTTTTTCCAGTTGATAAACCTATTAACAGCTGTTGAATATATAATTTGTTATTGGAGAATTCAAAGCAAAATTTGACTTTCTTGTGGGACCTGTACAGCGTTTTGAATATAGAAATATTAATGATGTGAGTTGCTCTTGATAGCTTTTTGTTCAATTCAGGTACAAAGAAGGGCTAGAATCCATAAGCTTCGACTAGAGAAGGGTGCAGAAAAGGCTGCCGAAGAACTTCAGAAATGTAATAATGCTTTTCTTATAAAGTTGGATGAAGTTGGAATTTGATGTTTTCAAAGTCTCACCTTTTTTGCTTATTTGGTGTGATATTTTCTTCTTGTGCAGATGACCCTCATAATGATCCAGATGTTGCTGGAGATCCATACAAGACACTGTTTGTTGCTAGGCTCGTGAGTGCTAATTTCTCTTGTTATCAGTCTTTATGTTCTATTTTATCTTTTGTCTTGATGTTGATTAATGAATTCTGGTTGCAGAGTTATGAGACAACCGAGAGTAAAATTAAAAGGGAGTTTGAGTCTTATGGACCAATTAAACGGGTAGGTATTTTGAGCATCTCAAGCGGGTTTGGTAAGAGGTTATATGTTGCTTTATCCTTTTCATTTGTGTCTAGAATGATATTTGTTTTCAAAATTTCAAGCTTTCAGAAACTTTATATAAGATGTCTTTATTTGCAATTTTCAGTATTTTGAAAATTTGTTTGTAAATTTGTTTATATCTGGTCCTATTTGCTTGGTGGGATTCATGTGAACCCTTTTTTTATATATGAAAAAAAAAGCTGGTTGTCAAACTAGCTCTGAAATCCACTCTTGGAGCAAGTTCATTTTAGTAATGGATAAAAGTGGCAAGAATTTTGTGGATGGTAAGTGTAGTTAGGGTTGAATAGGTATTTTGTGTTCAGCATCTTTGTCAATCATGAGAGAGAGAATATTGAGCATCTCTCTGTTCTATAGCATATCACCAAATGGAGAGTGCAAGTTGTAAATAATAGCACATGTACCTGATCCTCTTTGCCAGTGACTGGTTTTGTTTCATTGAGCCTTTGACAATATTACTTTTGATATAGATGGATTTAGAAATCATCATAGTACAAGTCTTCAATTTTCTTTTTCTTCAAAGGAAAAGGTATTCTTCCAATTTTTAGGTACTTTTTTTCTTTTTTAAGTATAAAGATTCATCATATTAAGACAACCCTGGTAGGGGGGATTGAATACTCTGGTCCACCATGGGATTTTTTTTTTTTTTTTTTCCATTTTTCTCTCAAAACATGTCCAAAGATGGTGCTTCATTCTGCACATCAAAGCTGTAAGTTTAACTTGAACAGAGCAGTGATGCAATGTGCCTTTTGGCCTTTGTAATTCTCGCTACAAAAGGAGACCACCGTCTGTTCTTTTTCAAGCCCTGGGTAAAATATGTCAGGAGTATTAGCTTCTCTTCTCTTTTATTTGAATATGCAGTACATGCATTACTTGCTACTAAATTTTGCTTTTGGCATTAAAGGCTATCAAAAACATATCAGCAGTTGAGAAGATGTCCTGGTATTTTCTGTGCTACCTATTTTATCTATAACTATTTTCTCATTTAAAAACAAATATCCCTGGTAAGGGGAGGTTTAGTCTATTCCATAATTGGTAAATTTGCTACGATCAGTTAGTCTGCAACTCTAGCTATGCTGGTGATTCATCTCGAGATGGCAAGCCCTATGATAAAAAGGTGAGCGCGGCTAATGAGGCATAGTGCCTGTCTGCCGTGCCATTTAGGTTTTACTATTTATACTTTTCGTGTAGAATTGTCACTGAGTTATAGGAAGTACACAGCATTAAGTATGAATTTATTATTCCTTCCCAGATCAAATTTTCCTGTTAACTGTGGTTTATATTTCTTCTTTTGCATTGCTCTTCTCAGGTTAGGTTAGTTACTAATAAAGAGACCAATAAACCCAGAGGCTATGGATTCATCGAGTACATGCACACTAGAGATATGAAAGGTTTGCTTGAATATCATGCATATGTCAATTTTTAAGCTGATATAATTGAGAATGTTTTCTAAGCATTGATTCTTTACATCTCACAGCTGCATATAAACAAGCTGATGGTAGGAAGCTTGATGGCAGAAGGGTGCTAGTAGATGTTGAGCGTGGTAGAACAGTCCCAAATTGGCGTCCTCGCAGGTTAGGTGGTGGACTTGGAACAACCAGGGTTGGAGGGGAAGATGTTAATCAGAGGTATTCTGGAAGGTAATTTCCCTAATTGCAGCCTTGCACCATGCCCAACAATTTGACCTTTTTTACATCCATTGTATGATGAGCCCTTGAGAAATCTTGAATATATATGAGAATTTGGAAGCATGCATGCCGAAGCTGCTAACAGCTCTCTACCTGCTAAGCTTCATGTCAAGTCTTATTGTGCAAGGCCTGATCACTGCTAGCTGCCTTACCTTGTATCATTTATTCTAGAATGCATTTTTGAAATTTTTTCCTGCAACTTTCTTAGAAATGTGGCATGTTTTATTCAATCGTCTATAACTTGCCAGGGAACAAGAACATTCAAGGGCACCATCTCGGTCTGAGGAGCCTAAGATACGAGAGGATCGGCACAGTGACAGGTGCATTATTATATCTTTCTGAACACCATTTGTCTGATTTGTACTTGATGGTAATGAATATTTATAGCTGGTTAAAAATACATTTTGGGAGAGAAAAATGCTTATTATCCCTTTTTTCACTTGAAAAATTTAAAATCAAGTAGGATGAATTATCATCTTTAGGCCTTTGTGATTGACATTGAATAATTTTTCAGGGACGCGGAAAGACCCCGTGAAAGGGGAAGGGATAGAGAGAGGGAACGGGAGAAGTCTCGTGAGCGCTCCCATGACAGACCAAGGGATCGTGATCAGAGAGATGATCGACACCATAGAGATCGTGACAGAACCAGAGATAGGGAGAGGGAGAGAGACCGAGGTCGTGATCGCGAGCGTGAGCGAGACCATACACGTGATCGTGGTCGGGACCGTGGTCGTGATGACCGTGAAAAAGAAAGAGATCGTGATAGGGATCGTGATCGTGATCGCCCTCGTGAAAGGGATAGGGATTATGAAGTTGGTGACCCTGATCGTGACCAAGGGTATTCCCGTGATAGGGAGCATGATCAGGATCGACATGGTGAAAGGGGCTATGATCATGCTGACCCGGAGGATGACCGTGGATGGTATGAACACCCTGAGCGCTATGATCATCGGGGTTATATCCAGGGTGACCATGATCGATATAATCAATATCATGACAATGATCATGACCGATATGATCAAATGGAGGATTAACGTTATGACCGTGCTGCACCAGAATCACTTGAAAGGGAGTGAACTTGAGATCTTGATCAATAAATATTGACATTCGGGGAGGTCAGATGGAGGTAGTATGATAGCTGAGAGAGCTACTCTGCTGGTACCTCTGAACTTGTGACAGTGTTCCTTGCTGTTTTATGATCCTGAAGTCTTGTGTTGGTCTTTTATTTCAATTTGCTTTAAAATTGTAAGAAAAATATGAAGTGTGTTTTTTGATCCACCAGCTGGACCAAAGTGACTCAAAGTTGTTGCTGTGCGTATGCATTGTTGAATTATGCTTTGTTGAAGAACCTTTATTACCTGTCTAATGACTATCCTGCTGTTAACTTGGATTTGTTTAATCAAATTCCCCTCTTTGAGATTGCATGCTAACTCATCCTACCAGCTCGGCTTTATTGTATAAACCTGCTCTTGTTGTCTGGAGATTGTCACACTTTACATTATCATGCTCTCCGTTACTTGTTCATGATTCTGGTGACCCAGTTTTCTTTTAAACGGTTTTACTCTGTAAGTTTCGCAGCCGGTGATTCCATGAAGTCTAAGAATTTATGCATAGAACGTTCAGAAACAAGGTGAAACCGACGTTTAACATTTGTTTACCACAAGAATCTGCTAAACAATTTGTTACTAGTGTTGCAAAAATGTATGAGCTCACTACATGTTTGATAAACAAGCCCATCAAAGAGACGACTCGACCAAACACCAGTAGAACCAAAGGTTCCATTTCCTCAACTTCCAAAACCTCAGGAGTCACAATCTTCTGAAGAATCAACTGGGCAATTCTATAACCACGTTTCACTTCAAGATCAGCATCAGAATGATTGGACACCAACACCCCGACAGGTCCCCTGCAGTCGGGATCTATCAGCCAAGCTCCAACATCTCTCGACTTTCTCAACGCCCTTCCAGATCCGGGCACTTTATAATTTATAATAGCAACCGAAAAAAATCAAGATCTTTTCTATTTTATCAAAACCATGGTAATAATTCAGAATTACCTATACGAGCGTGGGTTCCTTGTGGTATCCCAAGACTGAAATCCGTCGGAACCAACGTTTTTCCCCTCGCTGGAACTGTTATCTCGGCCGCACTACACATATCCGGAGACAGAGATCGTATCGAATTAATTAATTTCGGATAAAGGGGTGTTGAGAAACGTGATAATTTAGCTGGAGAGATTGTAAACGGCTGAAATAAGAGAGGCTCTAGAAGGCAAGACAGCCTTGTCCGAGGGCTTTTTTATTCTAACAAGTAAAACAGATGGTTCTGAGAGATACCGTTTGGGGTGATCGAGTTTTCGAATTTTGGGCGACGGTTCCTCGATCTCGGGGGGTTTATTTTGAGCATATTCTCGTTCTTGTTGGCCATTTTCAAAGTTACTGATTTTCTGAGCTTCAAAAATCAAAATGAAACAACAAACTTGAGTTATTGTTTAAATAGGTTGTAAACAGCTTGGTTTAAACGAAAATTTGCAGAGATAAATCAAGCTTTAAAGGACTTCTGGCGCCAATTCATCCCGCCATCAACACGGACTCTCTGCTGTGGCCCAAAATAACAAATACTCTTGCATTGGGCTTTTGTTTTCTTCCTGCCCTAAGAAGAATTCCAGACTCAAGCAATTTCAGATTCCTTTTAATGTCTTCAATTTGTGACATGGATATATTTTTTTTTAAATATTTACATGCAAATTAAATTTTATTATAAAAATTAAATATTTTAAAAAATATAAATTAATATAATATATTATAAAAAGATAAATTAATATTAAAAAAATTAATTAAAAAAATAAAATTTAAACATTTATTTAATAAAATTTTATAATAATATCAATAAAAAAAATTAAGATACATAATTTTATTGAAATTGTTCTATTTAAATTTATTCTTAAAACTATGATAATAAGAGGGTTAGGCCAAAAATAATAATAATTAAACCTATTAGTTTTAGGAAAACAAAAAAGAAATTAGAAGATAGGATTATTTTTGCAAAGTTTAAACTGAATAATTGTTGGTATAAACAACCACTAGAGAGATAACAAGTAGAAGACCTCCCAACAGGTTTTCTTACCATGATTAGACGAATCCAATGCCTAATCCTATGTTCGGAATTGTCTGTTTCCAACTGTTAAAGATATTACCCACGGTGAGTTTAAGTTTGGGGTTAAGTTCCTAGTCCAGGGGATCTCTAGGCGAAAGCTGAGGACGTTGTTCTTCAACTTTAATTTGTTTGGAAGTGCATGTGATCAAACGGTGGCGAAGAACAAGCCAAGAAAATCTGAAGTAGCAATGAAGCTTCATGAGTTTGATATAAATCGGCGCATCACCGGTACTGTTGTTTCGCTGTTTCATCAGGAAGGACAGATCTCTCGGATGCTGGTTCAAACTTGGGTATGTTCGGACAGGCATTGTTCAAAATTTTCGAGCTGCTTCCGGGAAATTTCCCTTTGACTCGGAGAGGTGAATAGTAAAATTTGGTACCTCCTCGGATGATCCAATTAAACAAGTTAACGTTGTTGTTCTTACCAAAATGAGTAACTCAGATTCGGTAATGCCAAGATTCGGAAGCAGCCATGAAATTTCCATAATGCATAATCAGTACGGCTGGACTGGAATTAAATACATGTAGCATAACGTTAACAACTTCTACAAACATTCTGCAATGCCCTCGATTCCTTTCCTTGGCAAAAAACAAATTAATCTCTGACCTACAATTCTTTCAATCATTAAATTTAATCTCATGTTTACTATGACAACGGCTTGTTGAAGCTGTCACTTCACCTAAAAGTTTAAACTTAAAAGTAAGGTGGAATAATAGTATCTAACAGAAGGAATACTCGATTGGAATCCGTGTGTACCTTGAGCTTAGTGTTTTGTTTAGCACTTTCCGTGAAATTTCAAGTTCAGTAAAAAGATGAGAATGCAGACAAAATTCTGTTGGCATTTTGATACCTGCTTGATTTCAATTGGCATCTTCAAGATGCAATGAATAGGATTCCATAAGTGGGTAATATTTCTGAAACAAGATTCAGAATTTGGAAGCAGTAAAACCTGAAAGGGGGAATCTGTTAAAAGAAGAACAATGACAAAGTAGATAACTATTATGAAGTTATTACACGGAAGAAGGAGAAAAGTAATTAACGAAACAGTGAAAAAGGTAAATAGAATTTGGAGCCTTCTTTAATTTGAAAATAAACAGGGAAGATAAAGAGAGAATGTTTATAAATGTAGAGGCCAGGCAGGTACCACAGAAGTGAACTCCTCATTTCTTCATAATTTTCTCCACATTCCTGCAACTGTCCTTGAAGCATAGCGGCATAAAGAGTAAATAAGAGAATTCAGGAAAATATATATATATAGTGGGGGCTACCACAAATCGTCAATTCTTTCGCATCTTCTTTACAGAGTTAAGGCTAGCTAAATGGCTCAAACTCGAATAGATCGCAGAGCTTTAGTAGCAGCAGCTGCATGGATGGTGTTTCTTGGTTTAGTCGTGATTGGAAAAGTGGGCAGTGCAGAGAGATTACTGAAGGATAAAGATCCTGGTGTTTTTGCTGAGAAAGAAATGGGACAAGGATTTTTAAGCAAAGTTTCTCATTTCTTATGGCAGAGTGACCAGTCTTCATATGATCCAGTTTGGCCAGTGAGTTTTATCTTGTACTTTTGTAACCATTAATATTATTTTATCAGCTCCATTTCTGCATTCTCGTACCCATTCATTCCCTTGATATAATTTATTGATTTGAGCAGGAAATGAAGTTTGGCTGGAAAATCGTCGTAGGATCAATAGTTGGATTCTTTGGGGCAGCATTGGGTAGCGTTGGTGGTGTTGGAGGTGGTGGAATTTTTGTTCCGATGCTGACCTTGATCATTGGTTTCGACCCAAAGACTGCCACCGCCATTTCTAAGTGTTAGTACTTGCTTCATCATTATTTAATTTGATCATCATTGTTGAGCATACACAAAAATTAGCCACGTACATTCAAACAGACATAGAAAAGCGAACTGTAGATAGTGTGATCTTTACAGTGTTAAATTTGAACCTTTCAGATGAACCTAATATTTTATCAATGTCTAAGCATTTGGTTGTATCAAATATGATTCCCTTGCTTCAGGTATGATCATGGGAGCAGCTGGATCAACAGTTTACTATAACTTGAGACTTAGGCATCCAACACTGGAAATGCCACTCATAGATTACGACCTGGCAATGTTTTTTCAACCCATGCTTATGCTAGGAATCAGCATCGGGGTTGCCTTCAATGTCATGTTTGCCGATTGGATGGTCACAGTTCTGCTTATAATCCTCTTCGTAGGTAATTCCAGTGTTCCCAGCATATCACCAATTATCTGTTTCAATGGTAGTTTTATTGAAGTCGAACAATGCAAAACAACTTTGCAAAATGGTTCCAGAATTAGCCCATGAAACTGAAAGCATGCAGTCAGAAATTTTTTTTTTTTTTTGTATGATATATACCGTGTGTTTCATGTTATATCAGGCACATCAACAAAAGCATTGTTCAAAGGCATAGAAACATGGAAGAAAGAGACAATGATGAAGAAGGTATGTTTTTCTACGTACTAATTTTGAGTTTTCATGGGACTTGTTTCTGACTTACAATTCATGAGTTTGAGATTCTGTTTGACTCTCAGGAGGCTGCCAAGGTGCTGGAAGCAGAGTCCAAACCATCTGGTGAGTGCCCAATCGTCCCCTCCATGTAGAAATGGCCTCACAAACTAGTTAGAAAGTTCAGTTATAACAATACTGATATCAAAGAAAAAATTGCAGTAACACAGCATGCAGGAAGAAAGAATGGCAACTTACTGAAAAACGATTCTTGAATTCAACTAATTCTTTTTCTATTTAGGGTATGAGCTGACAAGAAATAAAATAGCCTACGCATACAGAGGCCTGCCATAAGGCCATAGTAGTTTAAGGGCCCCGCGATATATCAGAACCATGTAAAATCTGAAACTTTTAGTTTTCCTGGGGTTAGAGGAGTGATCAACCGATCTGATAATGATCCAAAGTCATTCCATCTGATAACGACTCAAATATAGTAAATCCATCGGCAAGACACTTCATTCTATGATAATAGTACCATAAGTAAGTTTCATTTCAGATTCCAATAACAAACTGATTTGGCGTAGAACTACTTTCCTTTAGATAAAACATTGAGTAATGGCGAGAATAAAACGCACTCAAATCACCCATCAGACAGCAGAATGTCATTAGAAATCTCCTTAAAACCTTTGGGAGCTTTCGAAGCATAGAATGAAATTTAAATTCCAGTCTTATATTACAATTCAATCAACCCTCAATGGTGTAAAGCCACATACTGCACAGAGGATAACACAGCAAACTGCTTATTGAGTCTTGCAAATAAATGCAAGGTTACCCGGTTGCCCTCAGGACAGTAGCATTAAATAGCTTTGTTAACTTTTGTTGAGAGAGATCTCTATCATTTTATGCATTCTTTCAAAGAAAAGGTTTGTCTCTTCTTATGAACTGCAGACGGTGATGGACAAGATTACAAACAATTACCAAGTGGTCCAACCGTAAAGCAAGATGAAGACGTGAGTCCAAAAATTTTGTTGCTTTTAGCGTAGCAATGACCCTTTTGAAGATTTCTCAATAACATCATATACTTCTTCTTGTTGCTATTACTGCTGTAACAATTATAAGTTTCATCCAGGTTCCCCTAATGGAAAACATTTACTGGAAAGAGTTAGGACTGCTTATGTACGTGTGGATGGGTTTTCTTGCTGTTCAGATTGCTAAGGTAATCTAAATAGTTCATAGTTTTCTGCAAATCACCCTGAATTCAACTCATTTTTTGGTATGACATCCATGAATCTCCATGCAGGAATATGTTGTGACGTGCTCTATTACATACTGGATTCTGACCTCCTTGCAGGTAAGTTCTACAACCCAAATCTCAATTTTTCTTTCACAAATATACCTATTAATGCACAGAAAAGCATGGTCAGATAGAGATACGGATTGTTTATCTCTGGTACTCTTTAATCTTAACGGCACTAATCTCTAACAATAATAAATCACCATAAAGGGCATGTTAATCCAACCAAAACAAGCAATTATAAGACCAGAGCAACAATGAACATCTAGGCACAAGCCTGTGCATGAATTTGATGAGTATAAATTTTCTATAGCTATGAGGACGCCTCCAATAAAAATAAGGACAAACCGTGCTTGTTTGTCTCAGTGATACAATTAATTTATTGTAACAATTTGTCATTGCATAGGTGCCAATTGCTGCCTCTGTTACACTATTTGAAGCCACATGCTTGTACAAAGGAACCAGGGTGATTGCATCAAAGGGAAAAGAAATCACAAATTGGAAGATCCATCAGCTCCTTTTTTACTGTTCTTGTGGGATAGTAGCTGGTATGGTGGGTGGATTACTTGGGCTAGGTGGAGGCTTCATCTTGGGACCACTTTTTCTTGAACTGGGAATTCCCCCTCAGGTATGCTTAACTGCTGTTCGTGCATTCAACCGTTGTTAAGCCTCGTCAAGAAACAGAAGAAGGTGATGTAAGGAAATGATACTAAAATACTTCCGAAGAAATATGTATCCCATCCCATCCCATCCCCTACTGAATATCATCCAATCCATCGTCAGGGCCTCATTGTTCTTCAATTGGAGGACATATTTAGGCCACATTTATGACAAAATCTAATTTCTAGCTTGGTTATGGTGCAATTCAAAACCAATACCAACACATAATAGCCCAAGAAGTACCAGTTTACCTTAGTCCTTGCCATTTTACAGATAAACTCCAATGGCCACTGTTTAGAGAACACATATTCAATTTCAACCCTCCCATCTTCCCTGTGCCAACCCCCCAAAATTAGGAAAGTGGAGTGATGCTTGGGAAGGTGGGGGGCAGGGATACATGTCATCTTTTACCTTCAAAGTGTCACAAAGGATATATCAACACCAACTTACACAGCATATTTTGTGCCCTTTCTGCAGGTAGCAAGTGCAACATCAACTTTTGCAATGACTTTTTCATCCTCAATGTCAGTTGTGCAATATTATCTTCTTGACCGCTTCCCAGTCCCTTATGGTAAGTGACAAAAGTGAATATGTATTTAGCATTAATTGCTACAGGAAGAACTATATGATTTTTCCTGCAGCAGGAGAAAGCCATATTGAATCTACCTATATATAAGTCATCCTCGGGATTAACTCCGGTCACTACCCCTACTTGGCCTTACCAATTTCATATTTTTCGGTTGCAGCTTCTTATTTTGTTTTGGTAGCAACCATTGCTGCCTTCACTGGTCAGCATGTAGTGAGAAAGATAATTGCAGTACTTGGCAGGGCATCAATAATCATTTTCATACTGGCTTTGACAATCTTTGTGAGCGCAATCAGTCTAGGTATAAGCTTCTCCAGTTTCCTGTGATTTAGCTGAAATGTCATGACTTAAAAGAAGGATGTTTCATTTTAATTACTGAAGTGGGAAAAACAATCCCTTTTCTACTGTATATTGCAGGTGGAGTGGGGATCGAAAACATGGTTGAGAAGCTGGAGAATCGAGAGTATATGGGGTTTGAAAATCTCTGCCACCAATCATAAGCTTGTGGTGCGTAGCATTGGTGTAGTAGTGGCGAATAGCCATGCACTCACTGCCTCAGCTTCAAAGTCACCCATTTGTCATTTATTTTTCAAGCAAGAGTTGTGAGTTACATATGTTGGCAGACATTCATATATTGTAATTGTGTTAAGTGATCATTTCTTAATTTTGATTATTTATATTAAAAATAAATTTTTGTACATTAAACATTTCAATCATCGATAAATTTTTTTTATATCATAAATTTAACAAAAATAAAAATAATATAATAAAGATGATAAGATGTAACGAAATTAAAAATTTTATTATATTTATATCCGTATTTAATTAAATATTTAATATTTATAATTTAATTATAGTCGAAAAAATTATGTATTTATTATACATATATAAAATTGTTTAAAAAATTAAATATTTAAAATTATTTAATTTTATTTTAAATATTTATTTTTAAAATTAATATTTTAATATTTTAAAAATCCGAGCAAGTTGCCATTTTAACGAGAACTACATTAAACTAACAATTTAAACAGATTGTTTTGTCTTAGAATTGGCCATCTCCTCCCCAATTGTATGCTGTATGACAGTGATTGGGCATTTCCTTTTGTCATATCTCCTCTACACTTGGAACTTCTTTTTTGACTTAGCTCTCTAAGTTTTTCTTTCCCAATTCAATTGACAGTCATGAAACTTTAAAAGTAATTCATTGTGTTTCATGTGCATCCAGAACCCTTAAGCGGATTTGTAGGCCATGGATAGATGATGTCATAGGATCTGTTAGACCAAGCCTGTTCAGGTTTCTGCTCAAATCTGTTGAGGTACTTGATTGATGGTCTTGGTCTATTGGCCTCTGAAATTCAATGCTGTATTTGGTATTGGTAATAAGTCATGTTTTTGTGGTGTATGTTAACAGGCTCGCGTTTTGAAAAGAGCTTTTAGTAATCTGAAGCTGGAGCGTGATATTGATAAACCGGATTTGCATGTAAAAACCAGCCAAAAAATATTTCCGTTGCCGGGAATCGAACCCGGGTCTCCTGGGTGAAAGCCAGATATCCTAACCGCTGGACGACAACGGATTTTATACTGAATACATTACATTTATACTTATATATAGTAAGTTACACATCGAAATATAGTATATTTCAATTAAATAAATTACAGTCCACTTACACAAGTACCAGCCATGAGGGCTAAACTTTCATTCATTAGTAATATTGTCCTTGCAAAAGTTATCTGGTTATATCAATCATCGGATACAATTCACAATTCGGCATAAACAATTTCAGTAGGCCTTCTACTGGTCTTCGACACCAACTAGCATGGATTAGGTTTGAGAGAGAATTTTGAAGTGTAAAATTCTTGGCAGAACTCCATATTTGTTGTTTATAACATTTTACAGTCATTTTACTCATCTGGGTGCAATTGGAATTTTCTTTTCAGCACTTTTTATGAGGTTCAAACCGGTCAGAAAGTTACATCAAATAGACAACCAAATGATTACACATGTGGCCCTGCATACTTTCCAAGTCCTGCCGCATGCATGGCTTGTGCTTCCAGTGTAGTTATTACCTGAGGTATCGACATTCCTCCAGAGATAACAATTTCTGTCTCACAGGTAAAATTGAAAACAAGGTTACATTTCTATTATACTTTCACTGCATTTTGTTGTTGTATATTGGTCTAGATTTCTTACCAATCCCTTCTCGAACAGAGATATTAGGCCTCAGGATATCCTTTGAGCTGATGAGAATAATATCTCCAATATAAAGGTGGTTTGTGGGCACAAAAACACAACAAAGCTCCTCTTCACCTGAACTTCTATGGAGAGTAAGAGTGGATGTGATAAAGCCAATTGCATATTCCCCAATTCGTGGATGTTTTATGATGGCAACTTCCTTGAAAGCTTTGGACTTCTGATCTGGAGTACATAATGACCTTAATACTGTTGTCTTGTAAATGCTGAAACCAAATATGTGATAAAAGCATTGACAAATACCCGGTGATATTGCTGCACTTATTTGTTTTGAAGCAGAGTAAATGTAGCTAATCAATGGCATTTTCTTGATTAGCCATTCTCCTAAACTGAGAACAGAAGCTCCCAACCATGAGGACATGAATATACCAACGAGGAAAATGAAAGAGATCGAGGTCATGAATCCAAGACCTGCAAATTAGTTTAAAAAATTTCCAACAAAAAATTACCTAGTATTAGATCGCATATCCAATTCCAAAAAACAAATATAAAGTGAAAAATAAAGTTCAGATAAACTAGAAAACAGAATTAGAAAAGGTAGTATGCCAACCAAAGACATCAATCCCAAGATGAGCATAAATAGGGGAGAAGACTCCATCCACAAAGCGAATAAACCACCAAGTGATGTAGAATGTGATGGCTATAGGAAATAAAATGACACTGCAAAACAACATTAAATGTTTGTCACTCAACGAATACATTAAAATGTTGTAGGATATGCAATAAACGTTTACATGGTGCTTGGAAAATTGGATGATGTAGAAAGTGAAAACTACTAAATAGAAGTTATTTTTGGTTATGAATCCAGTTAGCTCCAGTTACTGCTACTTTATCCTAAAGGATACGACAACACTGAGTATAGTTGGCCAAGGCAGATAACATACAACTCGCAATGAATGTTCACTACCAAATCCAAAACAAAGAAACCTTTTAATATGCATTTTCTAAGGTCATGCCGATTTCTAAACTGTCAAGACTCGAAATAAATGGAGTACTAAAGCAATCTCCAAGGTAAACTTCTTGATACTGAGATCTTTACCAATAGAATGACAGTATCCATAAGCATCATTAGCATGCCTAACTCATTTATGCTTGCACCAAGGCCTGGGGATTTCCAGTGGCTTTAGGTAGCCTTTTTCCCTCCCTGGGGTATAGCGAGGTCAAGGGTATTGTTTTGTACTAGTTGCTTCTACTTACATTTTCACTTTAATGATCTTATCCCCAACCCCACAGTCCCACACAAAACTAATCAGACATAACTCCAAATGCAGGGTTCAGCACCTTTATAACAATTTGATAAAATGCAAACTATGGTTTTAGTTTTTAGCTAAAACCTTAGAAAAGCAATGCACAATCACGAGAAGGAAGACATTGAGGTTAAGTCCATAGGGTAAAGGTCAAACCTATTGGGAACTTGAATACTGAATTGAATATATAAGAATATGCGGCATAACACGGTTGTAAACTTATAAAGTAAAATAGAACAAAATGTAGGTATTAAGCAACAAAGACTGACCAGCCTGTCACAAACTTTTTGGACGCCCAGCTACGAATAACTTTGGAAATTGCCTGCACAAACATAACACAACTTTTAAGCATTCCAAGCCAGAAAACTATAAAGTTGCAGCAAACCTGAGGTATTTCAAACATTATCATGCATCAAGATTGTTCCATAATCAGTCAATCAGACTCGTATTATTTGTAATTTGTCCTATCATTCAACAATAAAAGTTGGGTCAGTGCATAAAATATGTGAAGTTCTTGGCATTGACAAGAACTCTCCCCTCAGCATGACTTCTCTGCTTAGAGAATTCGTGGAATTGAAATGTAAAACGTGACATTTATGGGGTTTTCCAAATTTCAAAGAAAATCACATCAATGGACATTACCTCGATCATGATAAAAATAACTGCACAGGGCAAACGAATTCACTAAAAGACGAAAAACAAAAACCAACCTCCTTTCCAGAACTATGATGAGAAGAAGAACCAAGAGGTGAAACCGAGCCTTCATCATCAACTAATCCCGCCTTTGGAATCAATCGTTCTAGATCTCTCTCCATCTCTCACTGGTTCTCGTTCACGCTAGCTGCAAGTAACGAACTCTTCGTTTTGATGAAGATTCGCTTGCCATCTGTCTCTCTATCAGCAACGAACTTTTGGAACATCAACTCTTTCGTATTATTTTATTATTCCCACTTTATGACTTCTCTTCAGAGCCCACCATTTTTTAATTAAATAATATTATATGAAATCATATATATATATATATATATATATATGTATATGTATATATCTTCTCCTTTTCCTGCTGTGGATTCTGTTACAGAAGTTGTAGGACATGCCAGAAAGGTCCGACATGAGCTCAGCCCAATTTTGTACGGCCCGAATATAGCACAACTTGATTACTATAACAATACAGTAAGAGGCCCGTGTCGTGTTGGGTGTTAAGTTTAAGAACATTGTCCGGCACAAGCGACAATGACCGTACAACTTAAAATTTTAAAATATAAATAAATATTTTTTATTTATTTTATTTTATTTATTATATTTATCTATTAACAATAACATTTGATTGCATTTCTTTTACAAATTTAAATAATGGTATCTTTTTATATCGAATTTAAATTATGAAGTTATTAATTTGTTTTAATATTTAATTTTTAAATTAAAATATTTTTAATATTTTAAATTAATCAAATAGCTGATATGTAAGGATAGATAAATATAAAGCGATATTCAAATTGATGATTTTGATCGATTTAGATCGATTTAAAAGGTTTGTTAAATTAATTTTTAATTTTAAAAAATTAAATTAATAATTATTAGTTTAATTTTTGAATTAAATTTAATTTAAATTAAATCAAATTAAATAAATTATATTAATTAAATTTATTTTTTTATCAATTTAAATTTAAATCGATTTCAATTAAATCGAATTGAAAAATATCAATTTCAATTAATTTATCTTCTACTATTTGTTTAAATTAATTTAATTTAAATTAAAATTAAAAATTTTAAATTAATTTAAATTTTAAACCAAATTCTATCCAAATCGAAGTTGAGAAAGAATAAATTAGGCCGCATGTGTCATGATGGACCTAAACACGGCAAGGCATACGTACTGTGCTGTGTCTAAACAGATCGGGCACGAAAGCTCGATTGGACCGAGCAAGGCTCGATTTACATCTCTGGCAGTTGCTTAGGTACAGTTGTACCAAATTAACTAAATTCAGCAAATTGACGGTAACGATTAACTGATTCCTGATTAGATCACGAATCACGGTTACTAGATCCCAGGGTTTGGCTCCGATTCCCGCTTCGAATCTTATATACATTATACGAGTTTTCTGTAGAATTTATAAGGTAGGAGAAGAAATGATAACTCGGTCTAAACTCGTGGAGCAACTCAGAGACTTTCAGATCCGATCTCAACACAAATGTCCTGCTCTCACTATCTTCTCTCCTAAGCCATTTCTGTCTTCGTGGTATCTCTCTATATCTATTTCTTTTTCAATTTTTTCGGTTGATTAGAGCTTTGATATTCTGATTTACTGTGCTAGTTTTGTATTAATGGAACAATTAGCATTCTTCTGTTAAATTTTAATGGCGGTTGAAGTTGGTCGTGGACAGTGTTAGGCTTTACTGTATCAACCGGAGCGGATTTGTGAGGTGCTAGCTTTTCATTCTTTTTTCAAATGACACGTTGTCAATTTAGCTTATTCCAGTCGTGTAGACGGAGAAATGAGAACGCTGAAATTTTGTGATAGCCACGAAGTATAATGGTTTCGACAGTTTGAAACTGACTGCTCTCAGAGTAACTTACTGTTGCAATAACACAAATATTGCGATTGGGAGGTATTCTCTGTGGTATTATCAAAATTGAACAGAACTGAGTTGCCATTGCTATTTATTTATATGACAGATAGATGCTTAATGTAGGATTACGGATTTTGTAGCTTACACATGTTACTAGCATTGGAAGTATGTACACTTTTGTTTGTTAAACAGATTTATGGATTTCTTAGGCATTGAGTTTATATGGTAGTGCATTTTAGATTGTAGTGACAAGAAAGATGAAATTCTGGTTAACAGTGAGAACATTCTTCTAATATGTAGGGAAATAAATGATTTTTACTTGAGTGTTCACTACTTCAAGGATCCATACCACAGAAGTCTGAATCAGGTCCATAGGTTAAGTTTATTTAAATTGTTTTCTACTCTGGTTGTGTGATGTATAACGTATTTGTTTTGAGTGAGCTACCGAAAGTCTTCTTTTGAGGGGTGCATTGGAACTTTACCTTATTTGCTGCCTTGTGAAATCTAAGGAGTTTCATATCTCCATTCATTACTTCAGTTGATAATGTGGGATTTTTTTAATGGGCTGATTAATATTTCAATGGGGCTGAGCTAGATTCTTAACTGGTTACCTAGTATATTCTGGCATATCGAGATGTTGTCTATTCCAATGGAGTTGAGCTGACTTTGCCTAGTTCTAGGGCAGACGCAAGAAATTTTTGGAGTCAGATAGTCCATTCAGATTTGTAATGAGGAGTATTAATATTAGGTTGAGATAAAGTACATAACTTGATAAGCAGTTAACCATGGTGCAACCATTGTGGTGGGTTTAAGACACACAGTTCACTACTTCAGGAAAAAGTTGCCTTTATTTGAGTTGCTGCCAGCTAAGACCTCAAAATGCATTTTTGCTTAATTCATTCATTGGCCCTTGAAAGGGTAAACTATGGGCCAATGTCACACTCCTATCCTTCCAAAATTTTAATACCAGTCTGTCTTAGCTGCAGGCTTGTGGTTCCCTCCTCTGTAACAACTATTCCATCCTCATGTCTTAAGGAGGCTTTAATTGCCCAATTATGGAATTTTTTCTTCATAACTTTGGTGAATAAAGGATCTAGTTTATTTAATGTAATTGTTTGAAGTAGGCAATCCCATATTCCACTCTTCATTGAGGTATAGGATTCACATATGCCTCCAGGAGAATCAATAAGGCTCTGACTAGAGCATGAACCAGTTGCAGCAAGATAATTTAATTTCTTTTTCTTGTTTCTGATCGAGAGTAAGGGCTTTAACTTGCACTTTCTCTGCTCTCTATGACAACTTAAACATGGCTGAGGCATCAGTACTGGTTGCAAATTGCAATTGAAAACAAGTGCACTTCACAATGGCTTCATGTCAAACTGCATGCCTACAAGTTTTTTCACGCATGAAACCGAGCGATTCTATATGCTGAAATTTTACCGAATATAAGCTTGTAGGGAAGGATCCAACAATAATTAAAATCGTGTCCACCTTTGGGGTAATCACGGTTTAAAATCATGTTGCACAATCATCCATCCCAAAAACTTGAATTGCAACATTATCTTTTCAGTAACATGTCAAAACGGGAAACTTTGGAAAAAAAAATCCCATTCCCCAGCACCAGTAAAGAAGGGTTGCTTTTTAAGATATCCAAGATGGAGAAATACTGCCAAAAATTAAAGTGTCATCTTAATATTCATGGTTAAATATAAAAGAAGTGATTCCTACTTGATAGAGGTCTAAATCTCTTTGGTCATATTTATCCTTTGATTAGAGAAAAACCAATAGACAGCTCCAGCTATATTTCCGTAATAAGTTATATGTTAAATTCATTTGGGATGATTGGAAGTCTAGCAATGAGGCAATGTGGAGAGAGAGGGTGGGGATTTAGAGGATTGGTTTGAAGGCACATGGATTCATTTAATAGGGACAAATATTCTTGAGTATTGTCACAGAAAAAAAATGAAACCTAAACCCAACACCACCTTTGCTATTGTGCTTCAGCATATTTTGCTTATTATTTTTCTGCTATAACATAAGATTAGCTCATTTTGTCTGCTTCCTTATTTCATTTGATTCTCTTGTTGAATATTCCTTCCATAACTTGATGAATTTTGATAGATCAGTGGAACCAATTCATGATTATCTGTATCTGTACGGGCTTGTAACTGCCTTATTTCAATATCTGAATTATAGTGAAGATCATCATATGAATTCTTCCATTAACTGTGAAAGACTTTGTTTACTTCATGCAGGGCTGATGTTGCTGTAGCTATCTTTTGGGCCGTATTGTTTAGCATGCTTGTCATATCATCCTATGTGACCTTTTACTTCCAGCATTTCTGGCTTTCATTCTTCATATTAGGCCTTAGTATTTTCCTTCCCATACGCCTAAGAAGTTATAGGCAGGTAGTTGCCAAGAAGAGGGAGAGGAGATTGTTATTACCTTTGTCCATGTGAACTCTCCACAATACATATTTGCGGCCTTATGACTGGGCTAACTAGGTCTCAGTTTTCACTCACCATTCTTTCAGGTGGACCGAATGTTAAACAGTAAAAGGTTTGAAGCCCTGATCTTGGTCTACAGGCTCTGTTGGATGGTACTGTTCTTTCCTACTCCATGAACCATACACAAAAAGCATGAGAATTGCCAAATACTCCCTTTATTTCACATGTATACACAATAGATTTGACTAAAGTAAAGAGGCAACTGCCTGTTAATTTTTTTTGTCTTTCGCTAGTAAAATTTATACAGGTGCAAGAAATTTTTTTGTGTTAATGTTCGGCACATTTGAGCTTTATTTATTAGGTTTGAGATGGAGCTGCAACGAACTAGCAAGTTAAATATGAAGTCTTTAAACTTTCTGATGATCAGAACAGAAAAAGGATGAACCTTGGATGGTATTGTCCACGTAGATAGCACGTGGGTAGTCAGGATTTGACTTTTCAAGTTATTAGTGTTTTCTATTACTATTTATATTGCCTTCTTGATTTGTGACTGAGGTGAGAAGTTGAGTTGTATATGTCTCTCTTTCATGGTTTCATCTTTTTACTTGGGAAAATACAGAATCAGTGCCCTGTGAAATCTAGAAGTGTAATTGCCTCAGTAATCACAGAAGTTCAATTTTGATACTATCATATTGCTTAGGGATAATAACCATTTTTGAAAAGTGCATATAACTAAATGTGCATAATACATAATTGATGTTGCAATGGAAAATTACTAATTGTTTTCAAGATAATTTTCAACCATCTTGTTGTACATGGCCATTTTTTTTCTTCACAAACAATAAGATTCGAACTGAAATTATATTCTTTAGATTTAATGTTGATTCAATATATGTGCGGCCTTAAGTAGGCCTTTTAGGTGACATTTACAAAATTCTAAAATAGGGTGGTCGTGACAATCTTGCTTTGATTGTGAAAATTGATATCAGTAAGATAAAAGATGGTGACTTTATTATTTCATTTGTGTCTGATATATTGAGATATTTGAAGTTCCTGAAATTTAGTAATGAATTGCCAATTTTATTGTTGCTAATCTGATTTTTTGATTGGGAAGATTGTAGCTGAGACCATTTTGCTTATATTATGAAGTCATTTTACTTCTAGGATCTTATCTCAATTCTGCCTCTCATGAAATTTAATTTGTTAGTTGGAATCAAATTATATTCCTTAACTTCTGTCTTCATATGAAAAAAGAAAGAATTTAGATGGAATACAGAAAAGCAGCTTTGGCTTATTTAAACAAATGCAGCCTTTGCTTGTTTAAACTATTTTCATACACAGACGTGTTGTCATGGTTTCATGAGGGGCCATCGCATTCTGTTTTCCTTAACATGTCTCCATGGCACAAGTTATCATGAGCAAAAGAAGAAGGTTGGTATGAGACTTAAATTAACTGGTGGTAAGCAGGTACTTATAGGGCATATAGGTGACATATTGTTGTATGCCTTACAAGAATCAGGAGCCTGTCATCTGTTGGCTTCTGGTTCAGTATGACCAAATTTCTGTATGCCCTATTCATGATTGCTACCTAGCACTTTCTGTATGCCCTATTCATGATTGCTACCTAGCACTGTTGTTTCCCTGATTTTATAATTTTACTTCATATTTTGATTCAGTTAGAAACAACACTTGATTGCAAAGACAGTCTGTGGTTGCTGTTTCAAGTCTTCAGCTACATATCTTCATTTGAATTTACTTACACCCTAATCAATTATTTGAAGCATCTTGATAGCTGTTTGTTAGATACTTGAATGGTGGCAGTCTTTACATTCTGACTGACTTTTGTGAGAGTTAGGTCCTGCAAAATATGGTTACAATCAAATTAGGTAGTTTCTGTATAGTCCATAGTATATGAATTTATGAACTGAGTACACAGGATTGCTACAGTTAAATTCTTCCAGCTCATTGTGATCGAATTCCCGAGCTGTTCATTTAAGAAACATTTTGTCTGCGCGAAGTGCAGTTTTGGTACTAGAAAAGAGAATCATTGTGTAGTTTAGGCTCAAACTGAGTATGTTATATATTGCAATAAAGAACCTATCTATCCCATTGTTGATCACATTATGCATGTTTGTAATTGTTGCTTAACTTTGTGCCCAAACACTCTCTAATATTTCTCTCTTCAGTTATTAACCTAACTCCAGTTGCTAGTGTCTCCATCAAACCTTTTATGGTAAGCACTTGTAGTCCTAGGTGGTTGTGGATCTTATCTAATTCTTGTGTGCTTTTTTATCTTTTTATCTCTTATCTTGTTTGATGGCGACGGATGACATTCGGGAGCAAGAAAAACACTTCTTTAAGAGCAATTTGCCATATTTTTCTATTGTTTTTAGGGCGACCCCAATGTTTAGTAGTCATTATTCCCCCGTGTAAGGCAATACTCGGTGACGCCTGTGCAAAAAAACCGAAATTATCGGTCAATCAACAGTTGTCCACTAAGCCCTAAATATTATAGAATATGGACATGCTTTAGGTCACATTAGCTTAATGATATTATGGAAACCTGTGATTGCAATAGCTGGTTGTTGACTAAGCATGATTCCAACAAATGTCATTGTTGCCTGCCTTCATCCTAATTAATTTTCTCGTTCATGAATCTCTACAGTCTATCAATGAATGGGGACCATGGTTTTGATTCAACAGCAGCCGAAAGAGAAAAGTTTGAACTCTAGTTGGGTTTTTTCCCCCACCCGCTAGCAAAAAGGCTAGTGTTCATTATACTACTTGGTGCTCGGAATTTCGCTTTTGGTGTTCCTTTTTTGCATGCTCAGAGATGTTTTTAGAATGCCGAAAAGGAAAGCTTTACAATATTATATCTTCGTTAAAGAGGCCTCAAAACCCAAATCGAAAAAGTCCTAATGTTGGCTGTAAACCTCAATTATTGTTTTTGACTTCAGCTGTATTAACTTTTGTAGGGCTGCGTTGCCTTGATCATGGGATGCAGACTGGCTCCATGTTGAACCCTTTCTGCTTGTTCAAAGGGTGCTTAAGTTTGATTATTGGTGCATCCAGTGAATCCTATTCGTTCAAGTATGCTTGATAGATTTGAGAGCTTTACTTTTCTTCTTTGTGGGTTTTTCTCGACATACCATGATTGAATATTAATCCGAATAATTACACTGCCCAAAATCACCCAACTACTATACTCTCGCCTCTCATGGTGACGGTGCATCATTGCCAATTTCACCTTGATAAAACCTCGATGTCCTCTTTGTCTGTTGTTGCACACGGGTGGAAGGTAAAATCTTTAGGCAATAATTGAAAAATGGTTTCCGTTTTGATCATAAATCTATGAAAACCTAGATGAAAATTACAATTCTCGATGTCCTTATTCAAATTCTAGCCAAGAAAGACTTGAGTGTAAACACATTGATGGGAATGACGTGCCTTAATAAGTCACTGATTGCAAAGACTCTGAACGGCTCTCTCGGGTGCACTACAGCATGATGATGATAGTCCACAAAATGACCTCATAACCCAAATCCCTTTTGTTATAAAATTAATAAAAACGATTCGCCCTAAAAGAAAAAATCCTGGTCAAAGACTGTGAGTGGAAAGTAGAGCCAAATTGCGAAGTGTCATGATATGCCTGAAAATTCATCGACGTTGGTGAGACCACGTCTTTCCGGCCATACCCGCGCGTGCGCAATGATTGAGGTTGCTCTTTTTTGACAATCATGATAGCAGTGCAGCAGACTCTGAGTTGGGCCACCCTTATTTCACTTAGTGGAGGTGCAAGGAAGGAAGGAACGCCCTTGCCATTAATTTATAATGTGTCAAATGATTCTCGATCAAACACCGTCTAACATTTCTGTTCTGAAAACATTCATGAAAGCGGCTTTAAATTAATGTTTTGAAAACCAGAAATTGGCAAAATTATCATGGGCCTTGTATTAATGTTCAAGATTCACAGAGATGTATCAGAGATGCGTAGGTTGGCCCCTGAGTTTTGCCTTATTTAATCAAATTTTTAAAGTGTAATTATGTTAAATTAAAAAATAAATAATACCAATTATATCGGTGGTTTCTAAAACCACTGCTACAAAGAAGAGATTAGTACTCAAAGTTTCTAATAATTTTGTCAATAATAATCCAACCAAAACTGTCTATCCTTTTTTGGATGCATTTCAGCAGGACACGGGTGAGCCTCAAGATGTAGTAAAGCATAACTACCGGCAAGAATCGAAACTTTAATTCATCAGCAAAGATAGCAGTGGATACAAATGTCTTTATACAACTAATGCTCATCTCTTCACACCAAATTGTAAGTGACTGAACGGATCTTGAGACCTAAATTGTTTAATTTATCTCCTGAATTGGCATTGACATATAAATAATAGTAATTTTAATACGAGATAATATTAAATACTTAAAATTTAATATAAAATTAAAATTTTTAAATTTAAAATTAATTAATCACTACTATTTACGTATACTATTCTTAATTATTATTTTTAATTACAAAATATCAAATTTTACCAGAGTATTTATAAGTATTATTGTTCTTTATTTTTTAATTCTTTTAAAAATTATTTTAATTTTTTTATATATTTTAAGTATTATTTATTATATATTTTAATTTTTTTATTATTTATTTTTAATATTATTTAATATTTATTTTATATACTTTAATTATTTTTTATTTATTTTAAATTTTATAAAAAATAATTTTAAATTTAAAACAAACAAATATTATTTTAGTGTAACCTTATCTTAACTATCATAGCCAAGTGCACAAAATATCTCTCAATGCAAGAGGGAGGAGATGCAGTTGGTGCACTTGGAAGTTTGAGCATTATTTTTATCCGTACAGTCTGTCGTCACCGCATGCGTATTTGTCTCTCACACTTGATGAATCACTGACGTGTCCCTGCCCTTATTTAAATAAAAAAAATCTAAATCCAAATAATAATAAAATTATAAATCCTGTACTTACACGTGTCCCCGCCCCTCGTTACCTACCTCCAGCGATTGGGTCGGGTGGTGGTGCGTGTAGGGTACCCTACAACTGTGTCGAATCCTGTGTTTTCAAGAGGCAATTAATTTACTATTTTTATTAAATAAATCTCTATTATTATTAATCGAAGATCTTCTGCATGTTCTTTAAATCCTGGCCGTTTCCCTGCAAAAATAAAGTACGGTTATGGCGGCCCATTGAATTGGATGTCCAACGTGGACCACAAGGCTTGTCACGCACACGTGTAAAATCGCCACGTGTAAAATACCCAGTACCCATCATCTTACGCCGTTCTGGCGTTGCTGTCAATGATTGGAAAACGTTTTGGTTTGGTCACCCGCACGAGTGGTTAGTAGGTATGGCCTTCCGTTAATTAGGCTAGCTAATCCTATCTCGTTTTCATCGTCAGTTGCTGCCAATATCACTTACCATCGTCAATCACTATTCTAAATGTCAATCCATTGGACCAGGCGTCTTGCTATCTACCACAAAATGTGTATATAATTTATACCCATGTTATTTATATAATATTACTATAATAAAAATACATATAACTTGTTATCTCATATGTATTATAAATTAACATACAATAATATTTTTTATAATTTTATTTCAACTTAATATTAATTATTAAAAATATATTAATTTAATAATCAAAAAATTAGTATAAAAAATTATATAAAATTAAAAAATTCTTAATTATTTCTCTTTTAAAGATAAAAAAATTGAGAATTTTATAATTTTATATAATTTTTATATTATTTATTAATTATTAAATTAATATATTTTTAATAATTAAAATTAAATTTAACAAATATAGTAATTATAATATATTAATTACATAAATTTAATTTAATTTTAACTATTAAAAATATATTAATTTAATGATTAAAAAATTATATAAAATTAAGAAATTTTTTATTTTTATTTTTTTAAAATATGTGTGCAATTATGTTCGATATACTAATATAATTAAACTTATATTTCTAAGTTGTGCGTTATATTATTTTATTGAATATTATTAAATTTTAATAAAATTTTAAAAGCAACTCAATGTTTACGAAGCAATAATGCTTTATTTGTTGAATTTGACACCATTTGGAGAGTTTTAACATTTGATCACGTCAACTTTTTAATTTCAAAGTTAGCAAAAATTCAAATAAGTATTATTTTATTAATTTTTAGTGTTTACGTATATTTAAATGCTACAGGCATTTATTTTAGAGCTTATCCGGGTGTTTTTAATTTTAGACTGGGTTTAGATCAAACATGTTCGAATATCATACTAAATTTGAATAATTATATTTAAAATTATTAAATTTACAAGTGATTTAGAGAATATTTGTAAGTATAACACTAATTTACTATATTAAATTATTATTATTATTATTATTATTAAAAAAAAAAAAAAAGAGACTTGCTGAATTTCGGAGTGGTACTACCCTATTAAGTGTTTTCTCCCCAAAGTATCTGGATTTGGTGAAGCTTGGGAAGATAAGTTGGCAGATGGGCATTTCACGCCAAGGGCAATAATGCACGCACGTGGATTGGAATGAAACCCAAGCAGTGACCCATCAAGAACTCACCGTGCCTTTTGGGAAATAAATAAATAAATAATTATTTATTTATTTATTTATTTATTTTTCTTGTTTGGGTATTGATATATTAATACATTAGACTTCAAATAAGATTAATATGGCCCAACAGGAGCACGGGATCGATCATTCTTTACCCATCCTTTTCATTTTGCTTTAAAACAAGCCTACTCGAACAACATTAGCTTTCATAATTTCCCATATTCATTGAAAATATAGCCTTCCATGCAGGAACGGCATTGGATATTCGAAAATTTTGAATTTTTTAAATTCGATCAAAATATTTATTATTTATATTTTAATTACAACAGTAAAAAATTATATATTTGATATTTATATTTGAAATTGATTAAAATAATTTAAAATAATAATTTTTAAATTAAATGTATAAATAATATTCTTTTAAATTAAATATTTGAAAATTATTTTTTTTAAATAATATTATTTTGGTTATATCGGATATCTAAGTAAAGCTCTTCTTTCTATCCTAAATATTTTTAAGGTAATTTTCATCAATTTTTTTGGTATTTTGATAAATTATAAGCAAATGTAATAAAATTTGCTGGTTGGGACAGGAATTGCCCACCCGCTGAAGTTTTGTTTTGGCCTTTGAGTTAAGAGTACTTCAGCATTGGTAATGCAATTAGCTATCTCCATTTTCAAATCCAACATAACTAGAGGCCGATTGATCAAGTAACTTTTTTCAAACATATTAGTTGAAGTGTAAATAACGAATACGACTTTAATTTTACATGTATAGAAAAATTTAATCATTTTTAACATAAAATTAATAAAAAATTAAAATTATTCACGAAATAAAATCAAAACAGATCAAAATTAATAATATATAAATTATTAAAAATTAAATTTAAAATACATCATGAATGGATGCTTCATGAATCAGATAAAGGGCCCATAACTGACTTGCTATTCCTTTTTCAAATTTTTTAAAAAAAAAGGAGTAATTGAGCTGTAATTTTCCTTTTAAAATTGTAAAACAGATAGCGTAATTTTTATTATATAAAAATAGAAATGAAGCCGGGTCTTGTCTTATAATTTTCATCTAGTATTCGTCGAATGGTGGGGCGTCAAGCTTTAATTTGATTTGCATGTATGGCTTTGGATTTATCCATGATTAGAACAGCTCAAACGTGAACGTTGATCAATAATGGTTGCTAATGGTCTTAATCATTAATCAATTAGGTGGAATAATTTCATGGGTTGTCACAAAACAATTGGTCTACGGTGTTGAATTTGATTCAATTTGATGTGTAATTAAAGCTTAACTAATAATAAGATACAAAATTGTATTCAGCAATCTGCAATTGACGTTTTTATCTCATTCACAATGAACTGACTCTCTTTGTAAGCCATTATCTTCCGTTGGTCACTGTAGGACCTCAAATTCCCAACCTTCCTTTATCCATGTATGGCATATTGTATTGAAGATGCCGATGATACAAGCATTCACGTGTCTGTATCATATCCTGCATTGAAGAACATAACTCGATCTTAAGTCTATCAGAACGCAAAATATTAATCCGCCTTGAATTTGCAGAGACAGAATAGCAAGTATGCTCTGATAAATTAGTGTTATGAGCATAGGGCAAGCGTACTATCTGCCCGCAATAAGTGACAGTAATAAGGATAGTGTTGAAAATCGGACATTGAAGTGCGTGGTGCGGGAGGACAGAGAGTTTGGTGCCACTGGTGAAATGGAATACATTCAATTGAAAAGCCCCAGAGCTGACTGAGCAGAGAAGTAGCAGAGGGGTTGTGGGGTAACAGTTATCCCCTCCGGTCCGATCAGCATCTCTTCCGAGATCTGTCCAGTCGGTCCATCGTCCTTTGGGGTTTGTATTCAAGCAATAATTCAGTGTTTTTGACTTTGACTACTGCAGTATTTTGGGGGGAGTGCTTTCTCATCCTCTTTCTTTAAGATTGATTGACGGATCAGTAGACAGAAGAGGACCCTCGTAATTTTCCTGAAACCAATGAAAGACACAAACAATTCAATGCCTATTTACCTTTGGACTTAATTACAGATGCTTTGGTTAATATAGTTGCATGTTATGCAGTAACACCTGGTTCAAACGCCTGGACTTCTATTGTAAGGTTTAATTTCTTCACTAAAATTGCATCGATGCATACATAGACATAGAGAGTGAGAGAGAAATTATGCAGTAAGTGTGCGTGAATGAAACAGGGTGACTGAAGAGATCTGATTACTATCTGTTGATATAGTTTAATGGAAAAGCATTCATGAGTCATGACTTGGAAGCTTTATTAATGGAGGGTTTTGCATTTTGTGAAGTGTAAATCCAATTTCATTGGCAGTTTAAGTTATTTTCACTTGAAGACAGCAAAAAGAAGCCTTTGTATTATAGTGTGCGCGCGCGTGTATATATATGTGTATATAAAAAAGAAAGCAAGGCTATTGGCTTCGAAGTGCTTTTTATTAAGTTTGGTTTCATTTGCATCAAAACCAGAACCAGCTGCATAAGCTGAATTTAAAAACTCTCCCAAAAGGGACATTCAATACACGACGGAGCAGAGAAAAGCAGAAATCTGATTTCATTTTGTGCTTTGAACATCTAAACAAATTATACACAGATATAGAGAAAAGAGTCAATCATTCTCCATGTCTGCCTCAGATCTTATTCTCTTTCTTGTTTCATCAATCCTGGCTCTGCTTCTCATCTTCATTCTCATCAAAAGAAAGCAAAGCAGATTCAATCTGCCTCCAGGCAGAATGGGATGGCCTTTTATCGGAGAAACAATCGGTTATTTGAAGCCTTACTCTGCTATATCAATTGGAGAATTCATGGAGCATCATGTTTCAAGGTAAACTCAGCCACAACGCAGACTCAAATCCAATCATGACACTCAAAACTTTTGTTTTAACTAATATATATGGATGCAGATACGGAAAAATCTACAAGTCAAATCTGTTCGGTGAGCCGACGATAGTCTCTGCAGATCCTGGGCTGAATAGATTCATATTAGAGAACGAAGGCAAATTGTTTGAATGCAGCTATCCAAGAAGCATAGGGGGAATTCTTGGGAAATGGTCTATGTTGGTTTTGGTTGGAGACATGCATAGAGACATGAGAAGTATATCTCTCAACTTCTTGAGCCACGCCAGGCTCAGGACTCGTCTAATGAGAGAAGTGGAGAAGCATACCTTGCTTGTTTTGAATTCTTGGAAGGAGAACACAGTAATATCAGCTCAAGATGAAGCAAAAAAGGTAAACAATTTCACGGTTTGTTAAATTCTATTAAAATGAATTTATGTATATTCAGCTGGGCTTATTCGAAGGTTGATATATACTTCAGTTCACCTTCAATTTGACGGCCAAACAAATTATGAGCATGGACCCTGGCCAGCCTGAAACTGAGCAGTTGAAGAAGGAATATGTTACTTTCATGAAAGGAGTAGTTTCTCCTCCTCTAAATTTGCCTGGAAGTGCTTACAGGAAGGCCTTGAAGGTTGTTAACTACTTTTCATAAACAATTCATGGCCGCTCACTTACTTTACAGCAATTTAATCTTGTTATGTTTTCTATTTGGCAGTCTCGATCAACCATACTTAAATTTATTGAACAAAGAATGGAGGAAAGAGTCAGGAAAATGAAGGAGGGAGAAGAAGATATTGAGCAAGATGATCTACTTGGTTGGGTTCTGAAACATTCCAATCTTTCGACAGAGCAAATTCTTGACTTGATACTAAGTTTGCTCTTTGCTGGCCATGAAACTTCATCAGTAGCCATAGCTTTATCTATCTACTTCTTACAAGGTTGCCCTGAAGCAATTCAACAGTTAAAAGTAAGCATCAATTATTATTCGTATATACCGTACGAGATTGTTCATGTTGATTACCATTCTTCTCTGCAAATACAGGAAGAGCATCTTGAAATTGCCAGAGCCAAGAAGCAATCAGGAGAGATGGAGCTGAACTGGGAAGATTACAAGAAAATGGAATTCACTCAATGTGTAAGTTCGCTTAATCATTTACTTTCGTAAACCAAGGATTGAACTGAAAATAAACCATAAACAATTCTCTCTTTTTACAGGTTATCAGTGAGACACTCAGACTTGGTAATGTTGTCAGATTTCTGCACAGAAAAGCTGTCAAAAATGTTCGATATGAAGGTAAATGAAAACCTGTAATACACAGTGTTTTATTTTATAGGTTAATTTGATTGGCTTTGGGGTACTTAATTTATTTTTTTTATTTTTAGGGTATGACATTCCATGTGGGTGGAAAGTGCTTCCAGTAATAGCAGCAGTGCACTTGGATCCTTCTCTTTTTGACCAGCCTCATCGCTTCAATCCATGGAGATGGCAGGTTAGTCAGTTTAACAGGACACTTGCCTTCACTCTTTTCCACAATTCAATGCCCCTTGCGCCTAACAGGATATCTCACAATTTATTGATTAATTAATGCTCAATTTTACAATCGACGAACTTCTTTTTACCTATTGTTAATATAAGAATCAAAAGTTAAGCACATAAAAATTCATTGAAGACATCGTACGGTAGCAACAGCGAGTTTAATTCGGAGATGGTGACCCACTTTTGTAACGTTTCCATCAAGACCGTTGATCTTGTCTGATCAGGATAAGGCATAAGATGGAACGTACAAACAAATAACTAGGATCTCACGGACCCCTTGCGGTCATCAGATGTACTGCCAAGATCGGAGGGCCGGTGTTGTGCCCTATACGGACCGAGAGGTCCCGTAGTTTTCGTGTACTCGTCGGTGGAGAACTGTAGGGGGATGGGAAGGAGAGGAGGGGATGTGTTTTACATAATTAAAGGCCATGTGAATGTGGGGTTCTAACAGTACTCGCATGCACGTGCATGTGCGCCTTTCTCTGGTGGGTCATTCACAAACTGGTCCAACAACGTTCTGTAATGGATAAAAATTTTATCTTCTTTACCATTTATATTATCGAGATATGGGATATTATAGGTAAGTCAAAATGTAGATGTCTGTAACTCTCTCTTTGTTGACTTGCTCGTGATGGCTGTGCAGCAAAACAATGGAAGTCGGGGATCTGGTTCTGCGGGCGCAAGCATGGCAACGAACAACTACTTCATGCCATTTGGGGGAGGACCACGGCTGTGCGCAGGATCAGAATTAACAAAACTTGAAATGGCCGTGTTTATCCACCATTTGGTACTCAACTTCCGATGGGAATTAGCGGAAGCGGATCAAGCATTTGCCTTCCCTTTTGTCGATTTTCCAAAAGGTTTACCCATCAGAGTCCAGCGCCACACTTTGATATAACATTGTCAAACACATTGCATGCATATTTGCTGCATGAAATCGCCCTAAAGAGACCCCCTCCTCTCTTATTCTGTACCTCTGGTGTTGGATTATACAAGTGCCAAAAAAAAAAATCTCGTTTGTACTTGGGGATCTTGATTACCTTGAATTGAGTGCTTTGACACTATACATATAGCTGATCACATGATGATGAAGAAAAAGAGGTATTGCAGATCATAAACACTACTGTTAGGACCACATCTTCCTCGCGTCCGTTAAAACCCATGCTGTAAATTTTACCATTAGCTTCCCTTGGCGCCCCTTTGTGTCGGGACTTGGGTGAGGAGTAAATTATTCATTGATATATGGGGTAATACTACCGTGGTTCCTCTTTACTGTAATTTACTTCTCCATTGTTGAACTCCATATCTGTTTTTTCTGAAAATTAAAACTAAGTTTACACTTAAAAGAAGAATCAGAAATTGGCATCTGATCTGATTATCCGAAATGATCTTAGTGGGGACTCATCTGGGTTATTAAAACGGTGCGATGATGATTACCACAACCGAAAAAAACGCATGCAAATTTCCTGTAACTATCTTGGAAAGGTATAGTGATGCAAGAAAATAATATAAAAGGCTGTGTTTGTCGTCTGGGAAAGGGAGGAAGCTGTCCCGTTTTATCTCTTCCCTCCCCGTTGGGACTGGGTAGTGTTCAACAAATCTTTGGTTGGTACCCCAACCACAACGATGCGAATGTAATCCACACCTTAGATTTTATTCATATTCTGGGCCCTCCACTCATCACTATGCACAACTGGCTTACCTCTTTCATGCTGGTATGGTTGTTTTGTTCTCCTATCTGTATATTTTATCCGACAAACATAACTGTTATCGTCACTATGGCCTGGTCGAGTGGACCTGTTCTATTGCTGTTGATGTTCCATCTTCTTATGACATTAATCAAATCATCCGCACAAGCTAGAAATCAAAAATCAGTTCACTCTGGGCAAATTTTAATGGGCAGTAGATGGACTGCACATACAGCTTACCTAAATTATCATCTGGGTTAAGATGTTTACTTAGTATTTCAGGAGTAATTAATCTGCTACAGACATAACTACCACTCTCAACAGTTAATCTGCCTGAAAGAGAGACATTACCTGCAACTGCAAGAGAAAGAAGACTTTGGTTCACCAATTCTGCTCGTTTGAATTAATGGTTGTCCCATTAATCAATTAACCCGTCATTTTGGAAAACATCAATCATTGATACGAATGAAACAAAATCTAATGGAAGGTTCCACCCACTTAATTAATTTAATCAGTACGTATGTCATCATGTATATAATAAAATTCGACAATTATACCCAGACAAGTATTGCAGAGATTCTTTAGGGAAAGAGCTAACCATGCAATCATCGCCTCTGTGTTAGGTTTCCTTTCGCTTTCCAGTATTATTTTGTTCTGCTCTATTCTCAGTCATTCATGTGTTTGTGCTTGTTGCTGTATCTATCAGTTTATATATTCAACGATCTGGGAAGTTACACGTTTTGGATCTAAATTAACGTGTCCTGTTATTGAATTGCTGGGAGCTACTGAACGCAGTAAAAACAAAGGGGGTCAAAGATCCGTTGGATCCTTGCTTTCATCGTTTTCCTCAACAGAGTTTTCGGGATGGAACCCTATTTTGTCTGCTTTGAACTTTGAAATGCTCATTTGTCGGCTTATGCATGCAGCCGACGAGATGTCCATCAAACTGGGCCTGGCCACTGTCACACCCTGGCTAAAAAAGGCTTGCTCATTGGGCCAAGGGAGAAACATTTCGGCAGCCGAATATTTAAATTTATTAAATACATATTTTATTTTTAAAACTCATTCCACTTTTAAAAGCACAGTTTATTGAACAACAAGTACAATAATAAATTATTTTTTGAGTCTTCTCAAACTCTCCCTTGTTAAAGCCCACCCTTCCATGCTTGCTTCAAATTCCATTCCTCCCCGTCCTTGTTCCAGAAGGGTAAAATTTGAAACGATTCATACAAAATTTAAAATAAATAATAAAAATAATTTAAAATGCAACCCATTATTCTTGATGCATGTTTGAAGGATGAAGACTTGTAAACATTTTATTCATAAGTGCCAGTATTGAATTGGTCAGGCCCATGAATTTTGGGCTAAATATTGGGCTATCTTGGGCCTCTGGCATGCATGGGATTGATGGAATGCCTGCCAGTCATTCAAGCATTTGGTTGGTTTTAATTTCAAAGTTTAATCACAAAGTCTGTAAATTGAATGTAATATATCTAATTTTTTATTAATTATTTTAAAATTTTTATTTATATATTTTAATTTTTTTATTAAATTTATTAAATTTTTTATTTTATATTAATTTTATATATTATTTTAAATTTTATATTAAATATTAAATTACATATTAATTTTCAAAGTTAAAATTTAATAATTATTAAATAGATATTGTTTATTTTAAATGTGTAATTTATTATAAATTTATTTTTAAATTTTATAATTTAAAATATATTTATTTAATTAAAATAATATAAATTATATATTACAATGCTCAAATTCTTCTGTTAGCTACCTGGGATATGTTGCTAGGGCAGTGAATTAAATGACGTCACAATCTCATCCTCATCCAAAATTACCAATTTCACATCCTAAAAAATAAAACAAATCTTAGCAGTCTCTCTAACCTCAGTGGCATTTCAGAAGTTATGATGCAACACCAAGGGCAATATATACAAAATTGCGACTCACGTGCATCCCCGTCTTAGCCAACTCCCGTTCTCTTTTAACCAGCTTTCCTTTCCCTCTTCGCCTTTCTATGTTAGTCTCTGCGAGACTGCGATCTGTCGACTGTTCAAAGACTGCCAGTGAGAAACATATAGACGGAGATGTGGCGCTGCGTTTCTCGTGGCCTTCGCTTATCTTCTTCGCATTCGAAACGATCGGTCTTCAATGACTCTCTCAGATCTCGTGGTTCCAGATTCTTTTCCACCACTTCTGTACGGTTCTCTATTTTCACTACCTCTAAATGCTCATTATTAGGTTTAAATCGTTTCGCAGATCTTGAGCTCAATTTGATAAATGTTTTAGGTAATCTTTATTTTTATTTTTAGACTTTACTGATTGCAATTGATTTTCATATTGTTTGGTTACGGTTGATTTTAATCACCGAAATGATTTCGTGGAGCAGTCTGGAGGATACACCATAGTGGATCATGCATACGATGCTGTTGTCGTAGGAGCTGGTGGTGCTGGATTGAGAGCAGCAATAGGACTCTCAGAGCATGGTTTCAATACCGCTTGCGTTACCAAGCTCTTCCCTACTCGTTCTCACACTGTTGCAGCTCAGGTATGAACTCCAATCTAGCTTTAGCAAACGTCTTGTGCAAAGCTTGAGAATGGCGTGTTAGTTTCGTTGGTTTATTTGATGTTTTCAAATGCTTGTAGATATAAGGAAACTTGATATACTTTGTCAAGCTGATATTGTAGTTTTAGGGGATGATGGTTGAAAAAAGAAAGGACAAAAGAAACATGTTGAGAGATTGTTACTTCATCACTCTGTTTGTTCCAAAAATTGTGCTATCAAGTTTTTTCGTTGTATTACTACTGACAAGCAATCGGAATATATCCGGATATCTAAATTCATCTTTAAGAATTCGTTGTTGTGATTGTCTCATGCATTTTGGAAGCTTAGCATACATGTCAATCAAACTGGATGGCAAGTTTCATGATGCATTTGCCCAAATTGTTATTATCAAATCATAATTTGATCATTCGGCTTGCATGGATACCCTTTGAAATATTCTAATTACCTGTTGAACTTTCATCTTATTTATTTTATTTTTGTAAAGGATTTGGCAATTTAATATTAATGTCCAATGTTCAAGTCATTTTCGATGATATCTGGGCCTTCTTACTTTTCCACTGGACAAAATGAATTGAACATGGATAGCTTGACCATGTGGATTTTGTTGCATCAGCTTGGTTTTTGCTGACACCGATAATTAATTTTTAATACTCTGTACAGGGTGGTATTAATGCTGCTCTGGGAAATATGACTGAAGATGACTGGAGGTGGCACATGTATGACACAGTCAAGGGAAGCGATTGGTTAGGTATGTCACTTGAGTGAATGAAAAAGAATTTTTTTGGTTGTGCATTTACTTGGCGATGGGAATTTGATATACTAATTTGAAGAAATTAGTTTTTCAACCTGACTTGTTTAGGTATTTGTGAATTGCTGAATGCTCTAACCATTTTACCAGCTTCTTAAAATTTAAGATATATTTCTTGTGCAGTGTTATGTGATTTCAGATGTATTCCTTATTGAATTTCTGATTTATAATACTTAAATGTTAGGTGGAAATATAGAATTATAGACTCTGCTAAAGGGAGGGACATGGTGCCTGAGCATGGACTCACACTTGCACTTTTCCCTCTTATTAGTTGGAGTGTTTCTGCATAAACTGTAATTTGAATGTTACACAAGGTTTTATTTTGTTTATGTGCTAACATTTCAGGGAAGTTGTATGTAAATAGGTGATCAGGATGCCATTCAGTATATGTGTAGGGAGGCACCAAAAGCAGTGATTGAGCTCGAGAATTATGGGTTGCCTTTTTCTCGTACAGAAGATGGAAAAATATACCAGCGTGCATTTGGCGGTCAAAGTCTTGATTTTGGAAAAGGTAAGATAGACGAGTTTGAAGGTCAACCACCCAAGTCAAATATTATGCACTGATAGCCCTTTAATCTTTGCTTCCTCAATGTTACTATCATGACAGGTGGCCAGGCATACCGATGTGCCTGTGCTGCTGACAGAACTGGTCACGCTCTACTGCATACTCTCTATGGCCAGGCTATGAAACATAATACACAATTCTTTGTGGAATATTTTGCTTTGGATCTGCTGATGAACAGTGATGGTAAACTCTCTCTCACATTTCCTTTTTTCCTTCTGGTGTTTGTGGGGAGGAGGCCGAGGACATTGTTCATTGTTTTTACTTGATATTCAGGTACCTGCCAAGGAGTAATGGCACTAAATATGGAGGATGGAACATTACATCGGTTCCATGCTGCTTCAACTATCCTGGCCACAGGGGTATGATACATGTTGTGCAAGCATATATGATTGCAAATAAGCAGTGATATCTATATCATTCTTGTGCCTTCCTTTCAGGGCTATGGTAGAACCTACTTCTCTGCAACCTCTGCTCATACATGCACAGGAGATGGTAATGCAATGGTTGCACGTGCCGGGCTCCCACTCCAGGTTTGTCTTGCTGCTGTTTGATATTGGAGTTCTGTGGACTTGGTTTCTTGCCATTTGATTATATCTCTGGATTTATTCTTCCTTCAGGATTTGGAATTTGTACAATTTCACCCAACTGGTATATATGGGGCCGGGTGCCTTATTACTGAAGGTTCATACTTCTTCTAGTTTACTTCTAGATGCTATCCTGATTTTTGCTTTCATGCACTTAAGTTTCCTTGTGACTTTATTTTCTTTATCTTTTGAATTTCAATAATATTGTTCAGTTGTATTTGACTGAAGTTCATTTCTTATTTTTCTGCAATTTGTAGGATCTCGAGGCGAAGGTGGTATTCTTAGAAATAGTGAAGGTGAAAGATTTATGGAACGTTACGCCCCTACGGCCAAGGATCTTGCATCAAGAGATGTAGTTTCAAGATCCATGACCATGGAAATCCGGGAAGGTCGTGGTGTAGGTATGGTGCCTTTATGGAATCATATATTAAAATCCCTCAGGAATATGACCTTTTGGGTCTTCTAATGAGAAAATATGGTTTCCAGTTAGTGCATGATTGATATACTGTAAAATGTTAAGGCTTAAGAATTGATTCTGACCAGGGTCTTAATCTAGAAGATTGGTGTTATGACCTCTGATTTCCCAAGAAGTGAGAGAAGTTCTTAGAATTGATAGTCTTAACTTCTTGAAATCAAATTATGCAGACTAGTTTTTTTTCAGATAAGATGTTGAACTGATGTACATCTATGTAGGAAGAAAATTTATGTTCAAATATATGTCATGTAACAGAAACGTATATTAAATGCAAAAATTTTAAAATATGAACTTTGCAACACTTGTGTGGTGTAATTTCCAGTGCTGTTGCTTGTTTCAAGTAGGGAAAATAAAAGGGCCATGTTATCTGATGTCTACACCCTCTTTATGCTTTCCTTCATAACCTTGATCCTGGTTTCCTGCAGGACCTCTGAAGGACCATATCTATCTCCACTTGAATCACTTACCCCCAGATGTACTCAAGGAGAGACTTCCTGGTATTTCTGAAACTGCTGCCATTTTTGCTGGTGTTGATGTCACGAAGGAGCCCATTCCCGTCTTGCCAACTGTGCACTATAATATGGGTGGAATTCCCACTAATCATCATGGAGAGGTGCGAGATAGATAAATCATATATTTAGCTCTTTTAAGATTTGTTGCCATATAGCACAAACTTTTGTTTCTATAATGCAATCTCTTTTTAGTGAATTAATTTGGTTTATAGTTCATAACTAACATTTTCCAATAGGTACAACTTGTGATAATTGTCTGACATTTATATGTTGAAATAATTTTCATTTTCTTAGAGAGATACATATTTAAGTGAAATCTCTGTAAAAAATACCTGTGCTTTAGAATTCTGTTTTACAATTGGTGCTTAGCAGGGAACGCCTTAGATGATTTAATGCATTAGTTTGGAAATAAACATTCTTGTCACTTCTGAATTCTAATAGTTAAGTATGATTGGTGGTTTTTCAATGCTTATGAACTTTGAGGAAGCTGCAGCTGTTGACACTGTCAATTCTGCTCACTGTTGTGCAGGTAGTTACTGTCAAAGGTGATGATCCGGATGCAGTAGTTCCTGGACTTATGGCTGCTGGGGAGGCTGCCTGTGCATCGGTACATGGCGCCAATCGGTTGGGTGCAAATTCTCTTCTTGACATTGTTGTTTTTGGTCGAGCTTGTGCAAATAGAGTTGCAGAGATCCAAAGACCAGGTACATTTAATTTTCAGAAATGGCAGACAATTACTGTAATTGCTGTACGACTGATTAAAGATATCTTTGTTTTCTATTTGTGCAGGGGAGAAACAAAAACCTTTAGATAAAGATGCTGGCAAGAAGACCATTGCTTGGCTGGACAAAATAAGAAATTCAAATGGCTCAATTCCAACTTCAAATATTCGGTTGAATATGCAACGAATAATGCAAAATAATGCTGCTGTGTTCCGAACACAGGAAACGTTAGAAGAAGGTATAGCTTGTTTCATCAATTGATCATTTAGCTTTCTCCCTTAGACTTTGAATACTGAAAAACAAGATCACACTTACCCGATTGAGCTTTATTATGTGCGGCTTTTTTTCATCCCTTGTGAACACTGTTTAACTCTTCATCTTCTGTGTTGCTTTCCAGGTTGTCAATTAATTGACAAGGCTTCAGAGAGTTTCCATGATGTTAAGTTGACTGATCGTAGTTTGATATGGTAACATTTGGAGCATGCGAATGGTGATGCTGAAATTATTGTGTGATTTCTTTTTCTTCCTTGTCCTAATTCTGAGATCCTTTGGCAGGAACTCTGATTTGATAGAGACTATAGAGTTGGAAAACCTTTTGATAAATGCATGTATCACTATGCATTCTGCTGAAGCAAGGAAGGAGAGCAGAGGAGCTCATGCGCGTGAAGATTTTACGGTCAGTTTAATTTCTTCTTCTGTTATCAATTTGTTCTCTCTGTCAATATTCTATGTATTGAAGTTGGCTGCTCTGATGTTTCAGAAAAGAGATGATGAGAACTGGATGAAACACACTTTGGGGTAAGTAATTTTCCTGGCTTAAAAATATAAAAGGTTGCTGTAAAATCAAAGTTGGTTTGTCGGCACCACTGTGGAAGTGAAATTTCAGGAGTTTTGGTGGTTATTTTTCCATATAAGATGCTTGGTGTTTGCTTGAATTTTGCAAGTTAAATAATTTTCCGTGAAATTGGTTGTTGGAGGGCCCCTAATGACATATTATGAATGATAACTTTTGTGAGATTTGAGCAAACACTGGGTACACTGTATGAGAATTATCCGAGTTTCGTATGTGTGTGTGTGTGTGTAGTAATGGCAATAATATAAAAATATGCAATGAAAAGAAAGTTATAAACTATTGAAGTTGTACTTTGTGATTTCTCGAAGCATAGAATTCATCTATTATTGTTTCTGAATCAGAAAAGACATAGTACATATAGACGAAGGAATGACAGAAAAATAAAAATTTTCAATGAAAAAAAGTAATAAATTATTGAAGTTGTGCCTTGCTATTTTCTAAAGCATAGAGTTAATCTATTATTGATTCTGAATCAATAGAAGCATGGTATGTATATATACTAAAGAATGACAATATCTATGAAAGAAAGTAATAAATTATTGAAAGTTTTGTTTCAAAGCACAAGGCAAGGCTTCATTTTATACAAATTGTGGTTTTAATATGTTTCATGGTTGATAATGCCTGTTTTGTCATTACTATGGAAACTTGCGTGTACATTCACATGATTAATCAAAGAGAAAGTGTGTCTCTTCAAATTAGTTAGAGATTCAGAAAAAAAAAAAAAATTGGTTAAGGGGATAAAGACTTATGGAAAAGTTGAGAAAGGTCCTTTCCATCCTATCTACTCATTATTCTGGATATAAGTCTGGCATTTGTTTGGATGCCATTTTAGTACCAAATATTATTTGAATCTGGGTTGTACATGTGTCATTATTTAGCATATTGTCTCGGGTGTTTGTTTGCCTTGATTGTTTTATAGGTTTTTGTTACATAATCATAATACATGAAAACCCCATAAAGTTGCAGCCTTGATTGTATTAATGTGTTCCAATGATTTGCAGATATTGGGAGAATGAGAAGGTCCGACTTGATTACAGACCAGTTCACATGAATACATTAGATGATGAAATCGAGACCTTCCCACCAAAAGCTCGTGTATATTGAGGTCCATTTGCTCTCCCCATAATAAGAAAAACTGAAAAAAAAAAAAAAAGAAGAAGAAGGAGAAGAAGGAACGATGCAATAAACTGTTGTAATTACAGCATTTTGGAAAATAATTGTTGCATTCATCATAATTAGACTTCTATGATTAAGAGGCTCTACAAATTTCAGTCATGAGTTTGAATTTTGCATTTACCGGAGGGAGTAATAAGCCCTGTGATTGCTTGACTGCTGGATAGGTATTTAAACTCTTTGTTAATTGAATTGTCGGGTCAATGCAATTTATGTTTTTTGTTGATTTATATTAATTTATTCGTCGAGACTCCAATCATGTGTCGTTGTAAGTCTTTTTGTTGATTACAGTGATGTTTAGGAACTGTCAATGTTACTGTGTAGATATGATGATACCTTTTAACTTTAGCTTTCTGAGGAGTTATTCTTTTCCGATCCTAAAGCAAATCATTTCTTTGTTTTAAACGAAAGTAGTACCTGTTGCTGTGTCAACAGCATTTGTGAGATGGATAAGCGATTCAGCAATTGCACACACTGGCCCTGTTAAGATCGTATTCCGAGGAAGGGCGGCTGTATACCTTCTTCTCTTTTTAACAAAGAATAGGAGAAAATAACATTACTATCCCCTGGAGATGGATCTCTCACCAAAATTTGGACAAACAGGTAGATCAAGTTTCCAAAAAAGAATGAAATGTTATTATTTCATTGGAGATGGTTTTAGGTAGTCAGTTATTATTAGATTATTTATGTTGATGTGATAAAATTATTTAATTAATAAAAAAATAAAATTATATTTATTAATAAAAATTTTAAAAAAATTAAGATAAATTATATTATTTAATTTTTTTAATTCTTTTAAGTATAATTTATTTAATTTTTTAATATTTTTATTATTAAATATAATTTTTTATTAATTATTATTATAATTAATGTGACCATCTGATCTCATCCAAGACTTTTTTTTCCACTCCACCGGTTCGACATTGTTGGAGAATGGGTGCCACTCACCAAGCCCTTGTTGGGTCGAGACAGAAATTGTTGTCACCCCCATGAACCCGATAAAACCAACAAAGAAGAATGGAAGAAAGCACATTCTAGGGCTGTTGTTTGGGTATGAACTCTCTAAAATTAGTATAAAATTTGAGGCTATTATGACTTACCAAATTATATGATAGACAATGAGATTAATCATGTACACCAAGTGGGTGTTTCAATTATTTTATAATTATTCAAATTTTAAATTATTTAAAATCATTACCGTGATGACTATTGAGTATTTCAACCAAATATAAACAATTTGAAAAAATAATAAAAAAATAAATATAATAATGAGTGGTTTACTTTGATTTTAGTCAATACAGTGTCTTCCACTACCCAAAATCCAACGACGATCGTTCATTCAGAGCCCACTAGTGGTCGCTGTTGTTGCCAGCAGTAGAAGTAGTAGTATTCTACGTTTGTACTCGGTAATTTCTTCCAAAAAGCTTTCTTTGTAAAAGAGGACTCTGCTTAATTGCAATTTTGACTTTGTAAACATCAGATCCAAGACCTGCTGTAATTCTAAGCACTTTTATTCACGGCTTCAATCCATTGTATTATGAAAATAATACACCGTCCATATCCATTGTCAAGTAATTAATTGGAGTGCCTGTCCTTGTTCCTGCCCTACATAAATGGTAAAGATTCAAAATTTCAAAATTTCCTTCTTTTTTATCCGACGTGGGGTGCCGTTACAATAATCCAGAGGAAGAACAGTACCACTCCCTTCATGGAAGAAACAATATATACAGTAGTTGCCTCCTAGGTAGCAAATACAAGGGACTCTAGCAAGATTCGCCTTCTACATTATATGTTTTTGTAGTTGACATTCTATTAGATGGGATGATTCAATTCGATTCCATCCGATCCACATTCAATTACAACTTCAAATCTTACTCACGACTCATAAATAAAAACAAAATTTTGATAAATTAAAAATACCGTATTATATATTATTTACACTATAATAAAATTTTAATTTTTATAATTTTATTAATTATATTATATATCATTATCGTTTTATTAAAAATAAAATAATTATACATATTAAAAAAATTTCAATTGTTACTTAAAATTTGGCACAAATAATACTATAACGATGGAATGGCCATCATTATTTAATATAGTATAACCAATTTTAATTGGTAATTAACTATAAAATATTAATTTTTAAAGTTCAACAATAATTATATATTATAAAATAAAATAATTATATTCTTTATAATTTGAGGATGAATTCAGTATTTACTTTTTTTTATTCGGGTAAAAATCAATTTTGCATGCAACCATTAATCCATTGTCACACTAAGACCCCCTCTAATTAGAAATTGAGCCGCTAATTTCATGGGATTGATCATTTTCGTAATTCAATTTTAAGCCAAATTAGGTAATTGCTGATGTTAATTGTCATTAAACAACCCAATGGTTTGTCATTATATATACGACTATGAATTTGACTATCATCATGACCAATGACCCAAGTAAAAGATGGTGAATGTAAGGACAACAAAGAAAGATAAAGTATTAGGTATTTGCAAAAGTTTCTAGTGGTGGAAAACTAAAGCCAATTTCAACTAGCCGATTAGAAATTTTAAATAAAATTTTAAAATATTAAAATTTTAAAATTATATATAAAATTTTAAAATATATTTTTTTATTAAATTTAATATTAAATTAAATAATAAATAATAATATATCATATTAAACTTAAAATTTTATTTTTTAATTAAATTTAAATAATATTAATTTATAATAATTCAGACTTAATAATTATTAAATAAATATTATCCGTTTTAAATATACAATTTATTATAAATTTATTCTTAAATTTTATAATTTAAAACACGTCTATTTAATTAAAATAATTAAAATAAAATATTTATCATGTAATTTGAATTCATCAATTAACAATGTGAAATATGAGATAATTGATTTTAGTGTTGGTTGCAGGGGAGGGTGGAGCCCCATTGCTAATAGATGCTTACAACATTTTGACTATTGTATCATAGCAAAGCATGCAACTTGGGGAGTTATGAGAAATGAGTGATTGGGTGCCGAGAAAATCTTAAAACCAATCAAAGTGCGAAAGGAAAATAAACTTGATTGAAAATGGAAGTTCAGATAAGGTTTATGGGATTGTGACTCTGTGAATCGACTCATGCAATTTCTTGTTAAATCATACAACCCCTCCTCCGATTAAGACTCTTTTATTAATTAATTAATTAAGTAAATTTCCGAAAAACCCCTTTCTTCTATGGCAATTCTCTTAAACTGAAAGAGTTAATCTCGTTGAAGTCGTAAATAACAAATTAAGGCAGTCGGAAATATACAAAAGCTATTAATAGACGTTGCAAGCTGACTCGGCGTCGTTTTGCCAGATGTCGTGGAGACGACAGACTCCAGACATCACACTCCGTCTCCAACGCGTAGTTGCTTTCACTGTTTCTCCTACGCTTAGGCTTAGGCTAACGTTTGGTTGCTTCCGGTTCCTCCCGTCAAGATATCCTGCACCGTTGCTTTTGTCTTTGTTCCGTTCTAGCTTCTCGGTGGTTGCGTTTCGGTTGGTCTCTGATCACCATGCCCCACTTGTAACCTTTATACTTTTCAATCGTCATTGGATGAGTGGGCCCACAATCTGCCTCAGCTGGGCCCCTTGACCGCCCAAAAAGAATGGCTCGCCGATTGACAAAGTCATCCACTTTGTCCATGAAGAGTAAAAAGAAATCCCTGTCTCTCTCCGCGGAGGGAATTTTCACCCTTTTATCTCTACTTTTACTTCCATTGGCATTGATTCTGATCCACCTTTTGATCTTGATTGACCCAACAATGCTAGTGCCATCCTTCCTATGAATGCAAACAATTAACAAATCCCAATTCCCTTGATGTAATTCAGACTGTAACGGCACGATTAAAATTTAATATTAAATTTTAATCATTAATTAATGGCCAAGAAAATTTTAATTGAACTCCTGGAGCTTGATAATGATAAGCTATGCTAGATTTTATGAATTCAAAGTTGTTTTGTGACAGGTTGTACAATTTGTACACGTGTCACGACATCAAGGCGGGTATGGGTTTCGATCGACGAGGAGGGGTTCACTATCAGACTTTCAGCTAGAGAACAATAGCAAATTTGTTAATGTGGCCAGGCAAAGCTGCTGGATCTTTAAAACGGACGGCGTGGATTCTGTTTCAGTTATCAAGGAAAATCAGTAACTGACGTCAGAGGGACGGCGACGTAGACGCGCCGTATAATATCTACGTGGTGATGGCGTGTAGGACCACAGCAGTGTCCAGAGGTCCGGTCCCGAACACAGTGCTAGAAGAAGACGCTGTACAGGTGGACGTTAATGAGCTGAAGTTGTGGGATTGAGCATTGGGGTCCCTCTCCCATGCGACGCCACGTCAGCCTTTGAACTCTACTACTGTGACCGGAGAAAAAAACGAACAAGAAAACCTCGACCGTACCATAAGAATAGGGTTTTCATCATTTACATATCACTAATTTTAATTTAATTTATTTATTTTTTCTGATGAGTGGGTCCCACATCTAATTTGTAGGTACTTTAATCAACGTTTGTCCTCCTTAGGGGGGCTGGGCTGAGAGGCTTCGTTCTTTAAAGCTAACTGCTCAAATCTCTCTGGCTATTTCTCTCTCTATCTCTCTCTAGCTGCTGGAGCGAATCCAACTAGTGAACTGCTGATCCCGTGGGTTTTGGGGATTTAGTTCTGTATGTACTCTCTCTGTGTATCTCTCCTACTTTCACTTATTTCGCTGTTGAAATATATTCTTCTACCATAGTTTCAACAAGCTCTTATTATGGCTTACTAACGTTTGGGCTGTAATGCGAGTGTAGATTTTTATTTTTTACTTTCTACGGAGAGATTTGGCCGGAAAATGGCGTACATGTGTGCAGACAGTGGCAATTTGATGGCAGTTGCCCAGCAAGTGATCAAGCAGAAACAACGACAAGAACAACAACAACAACAGCAACAGCAGCAGCAACAAAACCACAATCAGCAACAGCAGCAGCTGTACGGTGTCAATCCGAACTCGTTGAGCACTTGGACGAGTAGCAGTCAGCATTCTATGTCCAACTCTCCTAATTTTGGTTATGGATTCACTGGCCCGGGCTTTCCCGACCCGCTAGATACAGGAGAATCTGGGTTTCAGTTCCCCCAAATTGAGCAACATTCCAGCGGGTTTAGATTCTCTGATTTCGGAACTGGGGCCGCTGGTGAATTTGATTCAGACGATTGGATGGAGAGTTTGATGAACAGTGGGCACTCAACGGATAGTTCTAATCTGCCCGCTGGTTGTGACGCGTGGCAGAACAATGCTGATTTCGGACTTTACACTACCGATCCGTTTACCACCTGTCCGAATCAACTGAACGTGTCTTGTTCTCCGCCGTCCGATCTTAACCGAATCGTGTTCACTGACACGCAGAAGAGCATTCTTCAGGCCTGGCCGCCATCTCCGCCGCGGCCTCTACCTCCCCCAGAATCATCTGTCAAAGAAGCCAAACCAGTCAGTCCTGTACAGCCAAGTGTATCCCAACGCGATGCCTTAGGGGCCTCGGTCTCTTCTAGCTCTCCGGAAGCTGACTCAACACAGCCCTTTAAAAGGGCTCTAATTGACTGTGCTCGACTCGTCGAATCAGAACCTGACCGAGCTGTACAGTCGCTTGCTAGACTCAAAGGAGCAGTATCTGCGAATGGAAATGTAACTCAGAGAGTTGCGCATTACTTCACTCAAGCTTTACTTGACAGGGTGACTCCTCAAGCGGAGAAAATCATTACTCCGTTGGAAACGAACTGTGAGGATAGCATTCTCTCTTACAGGGCCTTAAACGACGCCTGTCCATATTCAAAATTTGCTTATTTAACCGCTAATCAAGCAATACTTGAAGCCACAGAGAGAGCAAGCTACATTCACATAGTTGATTTCGGGGTTGTTCAAGGAATTCAATGGTCTTTCTTGTTGCAGGCTCTAGCAAATCGTCGTAATGGAAAACCCGTTAAAGTTCGGATCTCGGGCATACCCGCTCAAGCTCTTGGCAAGTCCTCAAATGTGTCTCTTCTTGCCACTGGCAATCGACTCTGTGAATTTGCTAGATCTCTCTCAATAAATTTGGAGTTTGAACCCATTCTGACTCCGATTAAGAAGCTCACTGCGGCATGTTTTCGGATTGGTCCCGACGAGGAGGCGGTGGTTGTTAATTTCATGTTTCAGTTGTACAACTTATTAGACGACAACCCAGTTCCTCTAGAGACTGTTCTTGAAGTTGCCCAATCGTTAAACCCGACTGTGGTGACTCTTGGAGAGTACGAAACGTGTATGAACCGAGGTGGGTTTTTAACCCGGTTCAAGAACGCGTTCAAGTATTACAGCGCCTTGTTTGAGTCTCTGGAGGCAAGCATGGGCCCAGAATCAGCTGAGAGACTCCATGTAGAAAGACATATTCTTGGTCGAAGAATTTCTGGTCTGCTTGGACCTGATAGACCAGGAACCAAGAGAGAACGTGCTGAAGTTAAGGAGCAATGGCTTAAATTTATGCAGAATTCCGGTTTTACGCCGGTACCCTTTAGCAATTATGCAATTAGTCAGGCTGAGATACTATTATGGCATTATAATTTCAGCCCTTTATACTCGTTGACTCCATCTCACCCTAAGTTTTTAAGTCTGTCATGGAAAGAGGTGCCTCTTCTCACCATTTCTTCATGGTGTTGACGACGATGCTGATGGTGATGGGTTTCTGACTCAGTTTGGCAATAGTTTTCACCTCATAAGGTGCTTACTGATCAGATTGGCTCTTAGTTTTATGATTTAGTGAAGCTACAAGTTGTTTATCTAGTAGCAACTAAATTAAAAACCTGCATTAGCATTGTTTATAACTATTTTGTCTATCGTTTCTATTTTCCCGCTTCGTTTTGTTTCCATGGACGTCTCATGCTGTGATCTGTTGGGTAGTCTTCAGAAAGTATATGACAAACTGTAAAATAGTCCGAATTCCAAATCGAAGTCGAAATTTCTATGTGCTTAGGTTGTAGATGATGCATTACTGTGTATAAATTTTGAATGTTGATATGAACGTAGTATTATCATTCTTCATGATCAAGTGGAGTGGTACTGGGAACCAAATTGATTAATTGTTCAGGGATCTCTGACACCTTCAAACTTCCGGAGACCGCGGCTGGGCACTGGTATTCTCTGGACCAATGTCCGTGATTCTGCCTTTCTACAGTAAGTTTTCCTGTTAGTGTAGAAATTCTGAAACATTAGTTGAAGCTTGAAACTTTGTCACTTTCTATACGTACGCCTATGTAATTGGTGTTTGGTGAGTCATCATGAGTGCCCACAAGACGCAACGGCGGTCTGTGGTTTCTGCAATTGGTGTTTGATGAAGTGTAACCCTGACTTTTTCTTCAGCATTTAATTGGTTTTTTGATTATGACATGTACAAAGCTCTTTGTTTTGGTTTAAGATTTTGCTTGACAGTTTTTTGCCTTGGCTGTTGTTCAACTCTAAACCATTTTAAGGGCTGTTTTGCTTTGCCGACGATCATTACCCATGTACCTGTAAATGGAAAAACCCGAAACTTGCATAGGTTGTTGCCTAGCTGGCTTTCCTGCCAAGTGCCAGCCCTATTTCTCAGACTGGGGGCATTTATATCTTGATCATAGCTTTAAGGAATTAAATACACAATGCTTGTCACTTTCATTCTGAAATCAAAAGATAGGACTTAAGCTTATATTTTAGGATAAACCAGGGCAGAGAAAACAGCCTCCTTCCAGCTCTGATTATCAAGGGTAGAGAAAGCAGCCTCTTTCCAGCTCTATGTAAACAAATGGGTTAACTCTAATCAACTTTGGTCCCTATACAACCACTACTTTTCTGGCACAGGACCATTGATTATACTGGAAACTGATCCTTGATCTCGATTCCATGATAATTTCGCTGAATCTGAATTCTGAAGAAGCTATGTATTTTTAAATTGGGAGCAGATTTCGACAAGGAAAACATACATAAATTTAACCAATAAACAACTAAAGAAGTTGTGGCTAATAAAAGAAAATTATATTATATATAACCAATTGAGTGCAAGTGTAAGAAGAATACCTCTGCCTTTTTTACAAATAAAGAAAAATGCTGGGATCAACCACGTTGCTGCAAGTGATTGTACATACAGGTTGAATGTGCTCACTGACGCTAGAACTGATGCAACGGTCAAATGGTCCCACCGTTAGTAGATATGGGGACCTGCGTTATTGATTTGAATAATCTTATAGTAGGCTGCGCCGTACACTGGTTTACCTCATCCCTGAATCTGATGGTGTCAGAAGAATCATCGTTTCTCCCGCGAAAACTTGATTTATGCGCCCTGTCTACCTTGCGCCTCTCCTCCTCTTCCCTCTCTGGGCTCCGTAGCCAGGGCCGTTGATTGTCTCCCAATCCAGCATGCCTTGGGTCTCAGATAAAAGATCTGCAAATAATTCTATGCAGACACCTGTAATTGGATCCAATTGTGACATTTACTAAAGAGCAGTCGGACAGCTAACTAACTCTACATTCCCAAAAGCAATTACAAATATACCTTCAAAGAACTTCATGTCCATTTCGCCGCTCAATTGTTTGATCCCTGGAAACTTCCCGTTTCTGCTGTATGGTTATGGGCTTATGGCACTAGGTTTTCTGGGGTTGGGTGGGCCTTTTCGTCGATCATTAGGCCTATGCAGAGTGTGAACCGGCCTAAATCTGGAGGCAGGTTAACACTTCTGGGCCTAATTCATCGGAGGACACGCTTGTTGTCTGGTGAGTAACCAAATACAATGCCATTTGTCGCCCAATCACAAGCCATGCCACGACCAAGTCCACGCATCATCTTCCACTCCATCGGCTTGACACATGTCATCAATTTTACTACGTGTCAACGAAGCTGAAGCAGATTTTTGGTAGTTTATACTTGGAGTAGGATCACCTTGGAGAACCGACTCTAGCCCTTTCTGTGGCACAATTTTACTGGTTTATCTCTCGGTTAATTTCTACAAATAGATAGAAATCTCTGAAAACCAAAGTACGGAAAATGAATCACGGGATCACATTTCTTCGAGCCTATCCTCCGACTGTGCTATTGTCTTCTCTTCCATCTAAAGTTGGCCAAAAAGTTTCAAGAGTCAAAGTAAGGCAGGTCACAACGTTGGCTAACAAACCGGAGAGCCCCCAGAACATGGAGACGAACGAGAAAAAGGACCCGAATAACCCGCAAGGAAAACCTGGGTTAGTAGTACGAGCCACGATTATTTCTGGTTTGATTTGAATTTTGATGCATGCGTGATTACATTTATTTTGGTGATTAGGGACGTGATGTCTGAATCATTTGGAGAAGGATATGCCACGAGGTCAGACGAGGAAGGATTTGGGGGCATATATGGAGGCAACCAGTCAAATAATAGAGTTGAAACAGACGAGGAAATCCACGAAAATCACCCAGGTGATTGATTAATTATGCGGTAATCTTAGCATACTAATGGTTTCTGTGCATTTTAACATGGTTTGTGTTTTGCTTATGTGCGTTTTATCTTTGTCTTTTTGAAGCTTATGACAAGACTCAAGGCAGCGAAGTTAAGGAAGAGGAAAAAGCTCGACACCAAACCCATGTTTCGAAGTAGACGGGAAACTCTGCCAAATTGTCTGTGTCTTGTATTAGCTATTAGTCTTAGCTAGCTACGTGTGTTTGTACTAGTATTCCCAAGAGAACAAATTGAGTTGCCAACAACTCCTTGCTGAATAACAGCATATATCTGTTCGTTGTTTATGTGTGTTCACAATAGAAATATCAATTTCATTCAAAGTCTATGCGGACATATAGTTATTATCTGTAAGCCGGAAATCAGATTAGAACCCAATGAATTTTATATGTCTTGTTATCAATTACAGTTCCAGCATCTTCTCGGTTCCGAGGTTCAACTTTATAATTATGCTTATTGTAGTTTTGGCAGATGAGTAGTATTACACGGAAGACTTTGAATGCATGATATTGTCAGATGACCATTTGAAATTTCTCATGCCAAATGGTTCGCCATTGTTGAGATGCCGGTACCACCTTTGTTAAAGGCAAAGCAAGAAGTCTCGCTGTGCGCTTGCCCAGCAGTGCATAAATGTGGGTACGGTTCGGTTTCAGTTTAACTATCCATTTGGATCATTGGATTTGCCCACCCCAAAGTGTGCATACATCTGGGCTGCACGGAGGACGCATTACTGGGAATTGTTGATTATGTTCTCGAATTCAAGATGTTGAAATTACAATTTAGTACTGAAGATGCTTTGGGCTGCAAAGGTCAGCCCAAAAGCTGACGTGTATCCAACTCAAATAAGGTGTTAACTTGTAGATAAATTCAATACACGTTGCCCAATCACGCACGTTAGGTACAATACAGCTGTCTATCTTACACTTACTCTCTAATCGTGTCCGTCCATTGCATTAAACAAATCGTATAATATGACGCTTTCCTCCCCCACGTTTCATTCATTATCGGTCGTTCGTTTCCTTCTCTCTCTTTTTTTTCTTTCCCTCTGATTCAGATCGAGCTCAGATGGCTTTTCTTTTATGTTGTTTGCTCTCGGATTCTGTTAGATGCCTCAAACGACCTACGTTTTGGAACCGGGATCATGTATTTGAAGGTTTTGTTTGGTTTGCTATTTGAAAGGTTTGTATTTGGTTGCGAAGTTATCCTCCGGTTGTGTTATGGTTCACCGTGATGATCTTATTCTCTGCAATTTTGAAATCGGAAGCGGATCGAGGGAGCACCTTCAGGTTTTTTTTTTTTCTTTTTAATTGATGATGATCCTCGAGCTCTTTCGTCTTTGATACCGGTGACAGGTATAATACTTGGGTTTCTTTTCGTGTTATTCCAGTTTGAGTAATAGATTGCCATTTGTGGGATGTTGGTATACTATTTTTATGGATATTGAGTCATTGAATGTCAGATTGGACGTGTTACTGATGGAGGATCTGACTGGTAGCTGTTTGAGGCCGTTGGAATATTTTCAAAGAGCCTTCAAACGTGCGATCGAGATCGAGCTGTTCTCTGTAATCAAATCAAATTCAGCTAATATGGAGGCTGACTTGTTGTACATGGATGTATAAGATGTCGGGGCGAAAAGGCTTCTATGTTGGAGAGGCCTGAGTGAGCTCTGTTAATCTTTGTCGTCCGACCTTTGCCATGACAGGTGCGCTTGCATGGCAGGTCACCCATATCCTTAATAAAAATTAATCCTTTTTTGTTTCTGAGGGGAGATCGCACGGGGATTGCCCGGGTTCTCCCCTCCGTTGTGCCCTGTGTTCTCTTTTAAGTTGCCTTTGAATTTCCTCTATGTAACTATATACTGCTCGTGCTGCCTGAACTCATCATCGGCTATCAGCAAAAGGTAAAATTTATTTTGATGGTCCCTATACCATATGCGGTACATACTGGGCCCGTGCAATGCAATCATATTCCTACAAGACCCTTGAAATTATGGTCTAGCAATTTTCGATTATGAAGTATGTCTGACTAGGCATATATGAATATTTCTCATTGACAGTTGCGCAATATGGAGTTCATCGGAACATCATCTGACTAATGGTTTTGAAAGGTAACAAGGCAGGTTTTCCTCTAAAGGACAACCCTCTGTTAATTTGGTTAGACATATGTGATTGCATTTTGTTATTAAGAATTATGCATAAGAGAATTACATTAATATGCTTTAGAGCTCTGCTGACAAAGAGATGTCTGTAGCTAATTACAACTTTAGTAATGTTAAGAGTTTTCTTTTCATGGAGCTCTGCAATAGATACCTGATGCAAGCAAATCTCAATTGTTATTTCCAACTTTTATCTATCATTGCTTTGAATTTATGATACCAAAGTATTACTGCATTATCATATACACATTGTGATATTTTTATAATACCAAAGTATTACTGCATCATCTTATACACATTATGATGCAAGTGCTCGACAGAAAAATTAAAGTTGCTTGTGCATAAGTTGAATGAATGATGTAATTGTGTTTACAATTTTGCATGCTGTCTACATCCATAATTTTCAGTTGAATATTATTGGGAATTACCAATTGTTGCCACTTTATTTGCTATGGTTAGTTAGATGAATCAGAAATATGTACGTGTTGTTGTGCTATGGTTCTAGCCCTCTGTGGGCTTGTACTGTCACTTATGTTGTGTTAATGTTAAGTGGGAGATTGGTGGAGGTTGAAAAATTATATCCATTCTCAAGAGTTTCAATTGCCAGGTGGATTGATAGAAGTTCCCGTGGAAAGCTTTACACGTTGATTGGCATGGGAGAATTAGAAGCTGTTAATTGTGTACACGTTGTAAAGAAGATGATGATTGACACGGAGTGTGTTGGTTTTCATTGCTTTTGTCGAAGCAGACTTTCATGAATTATACATGTTAGCCTAATAGCCTTTTAAGTATCCTACATTTTGAGGTGATATAATCTTTTTCACTTCTCTTTAAATCTTCAGAGTTTGTTAAATTGTCAAATTTAGGCTTTACGTGCTCGTAAATTTAGTTTTCACATTGTTGGTACTACATCTATCAGAGTTTGTGGCTTTTTGGTTCAATCCTTTTAAGTTTCGAGATGCCTAAGTAATTGCTTCATTCTGCTGTGGTCTCTTTTCATAGTTGTTTGTTGCTATTCAACAGCTTTTGAATACGTATCTTTTTTTGAACTCTTTCAGGTCATAAATATGAATTGGGAAATTTACATGTGATCTCATGTTAAAGCAGTAATTTTTTTACAGACAATTAGACGTGTCGTCCAAAGATTAATCAATTAGAAGTAGCTCAAAAAAGGTGTTTATAGACTTCTTCTGACACAAGTTTTAAATTTGGCATCCGATGCATTTGTGGAACCTGGGAAGTTTGTGATATTAAATAATAGCATAAAAAGGGTTCCGCAACAGTGGAAACTCAGATAATAACTCCAATGATTTCCAGAATTGTGATTTGGTTTACTTTGCAGTAAAGCCTCGTGTATTTCGCTGTTGTTGGCGTTGTATGGGAAAGATCCGTAAGCTCAAAATGGCAAGAGCGCCCAATCCATTACGAGATTGGGAGGATAGTGGTTCAAATCCACTCGGATCTCCGGTGTTTTGAAGCAGAAGAATGTGCTCTGGTGCCCGGGAGAAAGAAACCTTTTTTCAGAAGAAGTGTTACATGCCCTTAAATATTCTTCTTAATTTTTACTCTCTTCATTAAATGAGTGACATAATTTTGTGAGTTTTAAGATCATTTATTATGTTATTTCATCACTCACTTGTGACAAAAGATTTAAGTAGAATTTGATCTCTAATCAATAAATAATTTCAGTTATTTGTAATTGTGCGGTTCCCAGCGTGATGTCTGTACGTATTTTACATCACCATTCTGCAACAGGCAATCTCTTTTTATGGCTAGGTAGCCAAGAACACTCTGATTTTCCAAGCTTTACAGAAGAACTCATTCAAGCCTGAAGCTTCGGCTCAACTCCTCCATTGTTCTTAGCTGTAGTTAGTCAATGATTTAAGAGTTGTTTATCTTAATCTCTGTCATCAACTAGGCTTATTTTTGCCCATATTATGCATCAATATTTGCCACTCGAAGAAATCAACTGCCAATATTTTGCATGTAGAAATGAAAGTAATCGATAGTGCTTGTATGTGGCAAGTCTCTGGAATTCATGGCTGTGAATTGGAGTTTAGATTGTGGAGGAGCAGATTGTTTATAAGAATATTACGAATTCTGAATGAACTGTGACCCGAGAATACGTGTCTGATATAGACATGATCTATTGGGCTATACTTCATATTTTAATATATATATAAACTACAGGTTGATTTTTGGCGCTGCCAGTGCCATGACCATTCTAATATGTAGCAGTCTTTCATTGAACGCACAGCCGATTTGAATGGTACCACGTACAGTTTGACAAACGATGCTTCCAGTGGTAATCTTTCTGTTCTTGTCGACCCACTGTTCGTATTCCAGGCCATTGATTCAAACACCATCTTCAAAAAAAAACCTGATGGTCAATTCAATTGCGAGTTTTATAAGCAATTGGGAGCTCGTTGCTGATGACACCTCAATCTCAATGCCTTCTATGTCTTCTTTATTGTAATTAAACTGCTTGACGTATTCCATGTTCTGGAAATATTGACTGCAATCAGAGCATTATTATAATATTGTAGATCAAACTAAGAACAATTGCATAAGGATGACCCACCATCCTTATTTTGCCGGTCTTCGCTGTCGACCTCCACCAATTGCATGACCATAAAAGGAGTTCAATATTAATTAAATTTTATTTTAGAACATTATGTCAAATCTTAAGAAGAAACGTAGAAAACATCAGGGAAGAAGTCCGAATAGTCCTAATTCTTCTCTTAATGAAGTATTAACGGCATGATTAATGGCCATTCTCGTGTCAGTTAATTAACAAGAGTACTATTTTGCCAATAATTTTCTACAAGTGAATGTGGATGGGTGGTTGTGATTTGACTCCCTCAATCCTGTGGTATTGTAGACGTTATCTTTTTCTGGTTTTGTTACTGAACATAACAGCAACCATTACAATCTGATTTTCCATTCAAAGATCAAAATAAAGTAACCCCAGTAATAGGTTGACCCCATTGTCTATTAATGTGCTGAAATATCCAACTTTGTGCAATCTCTCGAGAGTTTCCCACCATAAATAACGAAACTCTTTGAATGAACTCTCCCTCCTTTCTGATTCTCTTTCATATCCATTCGGTTAATGAAATAAATGAAGTGATCGTGCAGACGAAGGACGTAACAAAACGCACCCCTCTCTGTTTCTGCCTCAACTACTTTCAACGATTACCCAAACCCAACAACTTCTAAGTACAGACTTTTTCTCTATCTTTTCTTCATCGGGTATTGTCTATGTGTTTTCAACTCTTAACATTTTTATCTCCATGAAACTGAAAATGCTGAGGTTATTTTTCTCTTAGATGAAACGGTGTTATGTATATCTGAATTTGAAGTGGATCTGCAGCGTCTGACTGTTGCTTTTAATTGTTATCCTGTTACTGTAAGTCAATTTTAGATCTGGGAAACTATGAAACTGTTAAATTTACCAAGTTTGATCGAGTTCTGTGTTTAGCAGTTCCTCTGTTTTTAAGATGTGCATATAGACGATTTTGATGGATGACTTTGTTCAATCTGCCTCTAATTATGTGTTGAAGTTGCGGGTTTGTATTTTTCTTATTATTTTCATCATGATTATTGTTATAATTAACTTCGTTCAACTTTCTGAATATTTTGGAGATTGGTTTCTTAATATCGGGAGCTGTTGTTGTGTTGTTGGACTGTACTCTTTCTGATGTTTAATGAGGAAATTGAATGTGGAGTCTATTTGGAAATTTCTGTAATCATTTGCTCGTAGTCATTTGAAAAGACGCACTGTATTTCACTGGCTTCAACTAAAAACGATGAGCTAGGATAAATTTATATGTACCATCACAGTGTTTTATTTGATCAAGCAGTTAGCACCTCATGAACTGCCCGCTGCTTATGCAATTTAGCTCTGTGATGATTTGTTATTGCGAGGACTTTGTCATAGTCATATTCTTCTTTATGCCATAAAGAACAGCATTGAGTGAAATGGGTTGAATTGTTAGTGGTGGAAAATGTTTGGGGATGTGTCTATTTACATTACAGTAGTTGATTGAAGAGTTTAATTCTGAATTCACAGTGGATGAAATCTTAAAACATTGGGCAGATTGAATTGCCTATGGGTCACTTCAATTTCTTCAATTTGAGATTTTATTTTCTGTTCGTTGCAGTACTAGCATGTTTCTTCGGAGGAGGCAATCTCAGAGTCATCGGGAGATTGATTCTGAAGACCGAGAGGCAAAGGTAATAAGAAGCATCGAAACTTTAAGGAGAAAGTTTTTGTTGTTTTAGACATTTCTTATTATTATCTCCATCACTGTAAATAACAAGTTTGATTACTCTTCTGGTTCTTGCATGTTATCCAAAAAACTGGTTAGTAAGTCGTGACTAAATGTGACTTTGTCTTTTAAGTATCCACTTGATTCCAATGATAGAAAATGCTTATAAATTCATGGATCTTTCTAAAGAGATGTTTGGCTGACTGAAATGAAAAATTCAGACAGCTAAATTTCAGTAACCAAACAATAATGAACTCAGAATGGAACAAAAACAGGACCTGAATACCTGGTCTGGATGCAGGTCAATGAACTCAGAGCTGCTCTTGGACCTCTCTCTGGACGTAATTTAAAGTTCTGCACTGATGCGTGCCTGAGGAGATATTTGGAATCTCGTAGCTGGAATGTCGATAAGGCAAGGAAAATGTTGGAAGAGACACTCAAGTGGAGGGCAACTTATAAGCCTGAAGAAATTCGATGGGTATGCCAAATGGATTTTTGCCAACATCCTAACAGAACAAAATCATATATACACCATTTCTTCTCTGTTTCTCTCCTTTTTGATCACTACTGACGCACATTTTCCTGGCAATTAATTTCAAACTAACTGGTGTTTTACTGACCAATGATAAAATGCAACAGAAGCCACATATTACTGTCTGCATCATGTTTTTGACATTATTTATCAACTACATTTTAGGATATCTACAAAATACATATTTATGATGCTATGAGCTTCACCTTCTAATGATGTTCATTCATTTCACAATCCTTTAAAGCCTGCACTCATACCTTATATAAATGTGCTTCTGCAGCATGAGGTAGCTCATGAAGGTGAAACTGGGAAGGTATCGAGAGCAAATTTTCATGATCTCCATGGAAGGACTGTGCTTATAATGAGGCCTGGCAAACAGGTTTATTCCAGGATTTTTTTTTTTTAATTATTATTTCTAATGCACATATAAAGCTTTTGTAGGATGGCCTTTTAAACTTTTTCTTTTGTTTTTGGCAGAACACGGCATCGGGAGAAGGCAATGTCCGTCATCTGGTATATCTCCTGGAAAATTCTATCCTTAACCTGGCTGAGGGTCAAGAACAAACGACTTGGTTGGTTGACTTCACTGGATGGACATTGAGTACCAACATCACCATCAAGACAATTCGTGATATAATTTACGTTTCCCAGAATCACTACCCTGAAAGGCTTGCTTTTGCCATTCTTTATAATCCACCAAAATTTTTTGAATCAATTTGGAAGGTTTGAACTCCTGTCTATAGCTTACTCAGTTCATTTTGATATGCATTGACTGAACTCACTGATTTTCTAGACAGTTTTGGTTGTCAATTCACTTGCCTATCCTTTTGAGTATTCACTCTAATCAAAATTTGATCAATAATTTATTACTACTGTCAATAAGATACAAATGTGGCAATAAGTTTAATCTCTCTTCGGAAGCAGAGCAAGTCATTAGTGCATATTCTCGTTTTGCTCTGGCTTGGGGACGAACAGGCCAAAACTGTTAATTTTCGACCTTGAGCTTTATCATTGGTATAGGCCAAACTGAAATTTTTCTACTTGCAGAGCAGTAATTAATATTTAGCAGAAAAAAGAAATCTCACTAGTGGTGGTGTGCATATAGGTTGCTGAGGGTACATTTACCATCTTGGATGATCATTCCCAGCTTTTGAACTTCTTGCTTCTTCCTCTTTTGCAGGCAATCAGGTACTTTCTTGACCCAAAAACATTTGAGAAGGTGAAGTTTATTTACACAAATAACAAAGAAAGTGTAGAGTTCATGAAGTCGCTATTTGATGTCGAAAACCTTCCGAAAGAGTTTGGAGGCAAAGCCACGCTGGAATATGACCATGAGGAGTTCTCAAGATTGATGGTTCAGGATGATGTGAAAACTGCAAAATTCTGGGGATTTGATGAGGAGAATCCTTGTCCAGATCCAATTACTAATAGGAATGCGAAGGCCGAGGTGGTACCAGCGCTGGAACTCGCACCTCCAGCTAGTTGATTTCCACTGCTGTATACTCGATATGATTATGGTATGCATGTAACTTAAGATATGTAAAACGCAGACGTGACGTCATCAACTGATACAAAATTTTTGCATCAAATTTACTGACAGAGCTGGAATTAGTGTCTAGTTCCACACTCGAGGTGAATAAACATCTAGTTTTTCTGATTGTTGCTGACAATGAGGAGAGGCCATCTAGCTTTACATGAATGTCTTCTTATGTTTCCCATCTGAAACGGGTGAATGTTTATTATGTTCACTTTGTTAAATATCACAAAACCTTCAGTTGTTCTGGCAAAATTTATGTTAGCAGGAAGAAAACGGATGAATGCCCAGGAATTACGTGAAAGTCCCCAAATAAAATTATTCCGTTGCCACCGGCTTACAAAATTCATCTCTCTCGTGGGTATGGAAGTGCTTTCCAATCAGGCTTCTGATTAAGAAACACTAAAAAGAACCCGCCCCAGAATATTGTCCATTCATGACAACATAAACGGTTTAGACGAAGAGAGTTTTCGGTTCATACCATCAGAAAGCAATATATTTCCTTTGCTCATGACCTGTCTAAGTTAAACGCTGGAAGCCTGGAATGTTATAGTCAAAAGGAATTAAACTTCTGCTTTAACTCTACTAATCATAACAAATCACAGACAATCGTAACAACAACGCCTAGGGTAACAAATGCGAGCAAGTTTTGATTCTTACTGATCTGATTCAAATGCCTCCTCCTGGCAAGTTTATTTCATATTAGGCATTTTGCGGCACCATAGATGTTTCTAGCATATACAAAAGCATTCGCAAATTCTGATATGCATCCAACAAAAAATGAGGACAAACAACAGGAGGGCAGTACATTCAGACAAATCAAATTCATATTACAATGACTACTTTGCTGATTGCATACACCTAATGCTGCTGTTTACACTGTACACTGGTTTTTAGACAGCTGAGGCCACTTGATCAAAGTTCACTGGAGTAGAGGCACTCATCAACAAGTTGCCGCAGATTAGGATTCTCCAGAGCAGCGGCAACTCTTTCTTTTTCATTCAACTGCTTATTAACTGCAGATAAGAACTTGCACAACTTCAATAATAGTTTGGAGAAACTTCAAAGAGAAGAATGACAGAGGAGGTCAGCTAATTGCATCAGGATAAAATGTAATTTCTATCATACAGGGGGTAGACTAATTCAGAAATGACAATGAATCACAAGATTTGACTCCCAGAGATGTACAAGGCTGATTACTATTGTTGCATGATTCTGAACCAAAGATCTTCAAGAAAACAACTAAATTAGTTATTAGAAGGGTAAGAGCCGAGCCCTTGGTTTGCTAGTACATGGAAAGTATCTAATCTTCGAGAAGATTCAAATCATTATAATACATTTTGAATTGCATCACAGGAGTTGAGCAATTTTACCTGATTCTTCATCAACATGTGATCAAGGAGCAACTTTAATGTCAAGCTGAAAAGTATATACATGAACATATTAAGAAACTGGATGAATATCAGTTACTTAAGGCATTATGCCCAACCCTCTAAAGCTAGCTTGAAGTATATCCAAGGGGAAAAATTTACAGCAATTCCCAACTTTTCCTAAAGTATGGTCATCAACAATTAAGGAATTTCACTTCTAGAAAATCAGGACACATGCAAGTAATCCCACATGCCTGTGATGCCAAAAATGGGAAACATGCATGACCACGGAGTTTCCCAGCATGTTGCAAACCAGTAGACAGCGGGTTCAATCCTAGACCATGTTCAGCAACATTCTAAATTGCAGTATAAACCAACAACGTGTAATTCAAATAAGGTAACAGATCATAGCAAGATTATATTTCGGATTTAGTCTTTGATGACTAAAGGATAACATGAACATAGAAGATGCTAACAATGGAAACAGTTTATGATTGTTCGCTACCAATCATAATCAAGTAATACCTAAAAGGTCTAGAAAATCGCTCAAAATTATTGAAACATTTAAATTTCAATATATGAAAACACAACTGCAATGAATAATTGTACTCAAATATCAGCATACTGAGCTTAAAGAAACAGAAGCTGACCTTAAAATGCGGAGGGAAAAACTCTTCTCTCAGGCACAGACCAATCACCGTTGCCAAACTGCAGTGTTGAATAGTCGGAGTGAAGGCTATCCTAAAACATTAACCGAAATTACATTAAATGTGCCCAAAACAAGAACTTGAGTAATATATTAAGAATCAAATGGAATTTATATTTTTAAAATTATTACGGAAGATTGAAGCTTAGCTACTTGCTACACATGCAAAATCCGCCCAAGCTTCTCGTCAACAGAGATCGATTCCTCAGACAGAACACTAAGCTGCTCTAGTGAATAAGGGTGTTCTGGATCTCTTATGTCTCTTACATAATTTACCAATATGAGTCAAAGATCACCATTAAAATACTCCATTTTTTTTAAACAGAAAAAACAAAGGATATCATATATTTCGAGGGGATCAACGGCGTCGTCAGAATGCCACCCTTTCCTTCTTGGCTTGTACCACCGGGTTCGCATTGATCAGACCAAGAGTCATCCCTCTCGCTCGATTTCTCCGTCTAATTCTCTGTACCTTCTTTCCTCTGTTCTGATGATGTTTAGTCCACGGACTTCCTTCCTAAAGAGTGGCCTGCCAGACTATTAATTGCTTCGCTGTATTTTCTATTTCCAATATTGATCTGCCACGTCACTTTAACTTTCTTTTTCTTCATAATTTCTCAGACACTGTTTTCACTGTGTACGGTTCCCGCTTTTTACGCTGTCTGCATTGTAGCAATCTAGCGCTTCTGATCTTTCCAGTTGCCACATTTCGTGGGTCCACCTGATGCAATCTTATGATCCAACGGGCTAAACTGCTTCCTTGCAAAGAGAAAGTATACAACTAAATATAATTTACACTGCAAGATTATTTAATAAATAAAATAAAAAAATTATTAATAATAAATAAAAATAAAATTATATATATTTTTTATATATTAATAATTTTTTTATTTTATTTATTTTATAAATTCATCACAACTATAATTTACGTTATTTAAAATTTTTTATTAAATTAAATAATTTATAAAAATTATAATTTAATACTACATGAACACTAAGAAAAATAATTTTTTTTTATTTTTATGTTTAGAATATTAATATATTATTTAATTAAAAAAATAAATATTTTATTTTATTTTTTTATATAAATAGAAACATATTTTATTTTTATTCTGTTGCATGATCCCAATTAATTGTAAACTATTAAATAAATATTGAATTGTAATTTTTGTAAATTGTTTTTTTTAAATAAATTAAAATTAAGATTAGTATTAATGATCCATATAATGATTTAAGTCGATTGGGCAGCATCCGGTCCCGTAGCTCAGTTGGTTAGAGCGTTGGTCTTATGAGCCGAAGGTCGCGGGTTCGAGCCCCGCCGGGACCATAATTCCCTTTTTAATCAAACAGACGGCAGACTGGCAGGTAGCCATCTTGAAGTCCAACAACCTTTTAGCCCACTCTTATATTTAGATTTTTAATTTTTTTTTAAAATTATTTTAATTTTTTATTTATATTTTAAATATTATTTATTATATATTAACGACAAACAAAAGCCAAAGCGTGACTCCACGATCGCAACTGCCGTACAGAATCTCCGCTGTGTTGCATTTAAACCGAGGCCTCACCATTTGATATATTGCTGCAACGTCATCCATCTTCATCGCCTTTTAAGAATCCTCCAAACGACAAAACTCCCGCACTTCGAATCGAATCACGCACACAGTGGTAACTACACTGAGCAGTGGAAAATGTGGAGAAGGAGCTTCGGCAGCGCCAGCACCACTCGCACGTTGAGGGAGAAGAAGTGGGACGCGCTGGTGATCGGCGGAGGCCACAACGGCTTGACAGCCGCGGCTTATTTGGCGCGCGGAGGACTCTCGGTTGCCGTGCTTGAGCGGCGCCACGTCATCGGGGGCGCAGCCGTGACTGAAGAACTCATCCCTGGCTTCAAGTTCTCTCGCTGCAGCTACCTCCAAAGCCTTCTCCGTCCCTCTGTCATCAGGTGCGGGTCTCGGGTTTTCCGGAGATTGAAATACGTTCGCTGTCTCATGTTTACTTCGATTGTTCAAACATAGCTTTCGTTTATTAAAATATTTTATGAACAGGGAATTGGAGTTGGCGAGACATGGATTGAAGTTGTTGAAGAGAAGTCCATCATCGTTTACGCCGTGTTTGGATGGACGGTACCTTCTTTTGGGACCTGATAAGGAACTAAATCATTCTGAGATTTCAAAGTTCTCAAAACGAGACGCCGATGCTTATCCCAGGTGCTAGTTCTATGTTCGGTGGGTTTGTTGCAGTGCAGATTTTATGCTCTGTTAGTTTCAGGGACCATAACTTCAGCGAAAATGATTTGTGCATTTCCAGGGTTTGATGCAATGTAGAAAGATAACTGAACAGTAACTATATGTTTAAGTTCCCTGAAAAGACTCATGAATCCTGATATGATTCATAAACTATCCTTTATGCTGACCTTCTTGATGATCACTAAAGTTTACCGTCGCCTTCTACAATCATTATCAGTTATTTGGTAATCACTGACAAATATTTTCTCCACAAATCTTCTCATTCATATGAATAATTGCAAAATTATGCTAAAACATTTTTCTCTGTTATGATTATTATTATATTTTCAGTAGGATATCATTTTCAGTGAAATAAAAGGAGCAATGTTGTCTTTTTTTTCCATTTTGTTCTTAATGGTTTGGATTAAATTTAAGGAATGAACTCTAAATCAAGTTCATTAATCACATTTGAATGGATTGCAAATTAACTGCAAGAGCTAGATTGTGTAGGGATTCTGCGAATGGAATGAGGAAATTTTCCTTCTAAATGTTGTTTTTAGGTAGGACATCTAGAGACTAGATTTTAAGAGTTTTGGATTCCACTCATTGTGATGATAAGGTTTTTCTTCATTTATCTGTGAACTTCTGTTGGGTTTGGATCCTTAGACTGTTACTGTCAGACTGGCAAATAAATGATTGAAACTTAACTAAAGATTTGAATGCAGAATTATTTTAAGAGTTGATTGCGTTTATGTGTTCTTCTATTTATTCTAATTCTCACTTGAAGCACTTGTAATTGTTCTCCGCAGATATGAGGAACAGCTTGAGAAATTCTGCAAATTCATGGATCCGCTTTTGGATTCACCTACGCCTGAATTATTACACGATGCCTCCTCTTTGAATGATCGATTCAAGAATAAAATGCAAAACTCGGCCTTTTGGGCTCGTTGTCTGCAGCAGGCCCTCTCGATGGGGCAAAAAGACATGGTGTATGGGTTCTCTTATGTAATTTAAGTAGATTTTACATAGTGTAGAGCTAACTAATGTCCATACGAGTAAATTAACAATCATGAATTGAAGTCTCACCCTTTTTTAGTGTACGTGTCTATTTGTTTTAACAGGGACTTTATGGATCTTCTACTGTCCCCAGCTTCAAAGGTTTTGAACAACTGGTTTGAGGTTGTCATTTGATCTTTGATTTGTTTATATGTTATCCTTTTATTTCTTGATCTATCATTATTAGGAATATTGTCTTATTGCCATCTCAACTAAAAGTAAAATGAAAATTTATTTGTCCTTTAGATTTAAGCTCAGATTTGTTCTATTGGTATCCTTGTTTTTGTGAATCTGCGTTCATTGGGTTCCTTTAGCTTCTGCATAATCTCTCCCTCAAATATAAAATTCTGATCATTTGCTATTCTCTTCCTCTATGTTAGCTAATTTGCAACTATTTAGTATTGTATTGTGCAATAACTTGGATGAACTCATCTAAGCTTTTCTCAACAATGTGTATACCTTTTTTTGGAGTCATGAATTTCTGAAGGTCATGCCATCTCTCCTCATCCAAGGCCATAGGAATTTATTTGTTTGTTCAAATTAGATTTTCCTTTTCCATTACATATCCTGCACTAATTATATTTTGCTGATAGACATCCTGTGGAAAAGGTATTACTTTATTATGCTTATTGATTTTCTTGATGGACTGTGATATATGCAGACAGATGTTTTGAAGGCAACCCTAGCTACAGATGCCGTGATAGGGAGCACGGTGAGAATCCTTGTGAAGTAGTAAGGGTTGGATCAGTTTCAAAATTATATTTTTCTATGTGATATAGTACCCAAGAATTACTGTGCATTTGTGCAACATAGTTTCCTGCATTGACAATGATGTAAGGAGAGATCATTTTGTTGTGAGTCCATTGGCAATTAATCAAATGTTGCTCATACCTTTGCTTTTACGAGACCTGAAAAATTGTTTTACCTATTAAATTTTTCTGTTTTAGGGTAGTGTCTGCACACCTGGGAGTGGATATGTTCTTCTACATCACGTGATGGGAGAAACTGATGGTGATCATGGAATTTGGTCGTATGTATTTCTGTTGCTGGCTTGATGTATATATTGTGCATCAGAAAAATAGCAAGCCGTAAATTACCTACTATCCCTTTCCTATTTTGGAGAATCTTTGAATGTATCTTGTACCACTAACCACCTATTATCTTATATTCTTGGAATCTTTAGGAAGAGAATTTAGTAATGCAGTTTTATGATTCTACTCTAATAAACCCACCAAAGTTATGATAATAATCACGTATTGAATGTGCGATAGTCTTGTGATATGAGATTTAAAGTTTGTTCTAGATCGATGATGTATGGTCTCATATGTTCCCTCAGAATTCATATTCTTAGCCCATTTCTTTTGAAATTGATTTTACAATTTTACTATGTTAACATTTCTAGAATAATTCTTTGTCCATTTCTAGTTAATATTGATATATATTTCGTGCACCATGATGTTATTCAATCTATCACACTATAAGTCTAAGGCAAACAGAGTATTTGATAACTAACACTTCCATAGGTATGTTGAAGGTGGGATGGGTTCAGTATCCATGGCCATTGGCAGTGCTGCTCAGGAAGCTGGGGCTCATATCGTGACACATGCAGAGGTATGTTGTCTGAAATCACTTCTTTAGCCTTTATAATGCACCTTTTTCTTTATAAATGATTAAAATGTTATTCTAAGAACTTGTATGTGATATCTTATTTGGTTGATTGAATATGTATTGTTTGGTATCAGATGCAATCAGAATAGAATAGATGTGAATAAATTCTGGTACCTGCTTTTAGTACATGAAAAAGTGTCTTTGAAGGTTCATATTGTTAGATACCACTGAATATACAAAATTAGAGCATAAACTCAGCATCTTTAACATTTGTCAAGAATCAGATCAGTGCCCACAAGTTGCATGATTTGATTTTGATTAGGTCATGTCTGAGTGCTATAGTTGGTCTACTAATTCACGGAAAAGGGGAACAAAAATGAAATGCTGTGGAGGAACTCTTTCAACCACTTTTAATATAGCTTTTAAGTAATGCAAAATTTTTGAAAGGTAGGTGCTTATACCTACTTTGAGCTATGTCTGGTGGGAATGAAGGATTTTGTGGTTAAAAATTGTGCACTCAGTGATAGAGTCAGCTACATATGACAGGAGAATTAAGAGATTACTAAGATGGTGGTGGGCAATAGAGTGATCATCCTGCACTTATGATCAGTTTTGAGTACTCTTACCCAGTTTTCTAGGAATTTCTGTGCATGGAAAAGTTTGTCAGTTTGTTTTTAAATTCTTCACAACTTTCATTCTAATTGCAGAATAATTTAACCTTTAATCAAATCTCAGCTTATACATGCTGCATATTCCAACTATTATTCCACAGGTTTTCCAGCATCATGATTGAACTTTTTATTTTGTTGTTTCATTTATATCATTTAATTGTTTCTCTTGTTGCAGGTTTCAGAATTGATGATAAATGACTCTGGTGGAGTAAATGGGGTTAGTTTCCCTACCTATATTTCCTCACTGAAGTGGGTTTTGAAGTTTGAATCAAACTGATTACATAGTGCAATGGCTAATTTCATGTAGGTACTGTTAGCCGATGGCACACAGGTGCATTCCTCAGTTGTTTTATCGAATGCAACCCCTTATAAGACTTTTATGGTAAAAGTTTATCTCTGTTAATTCTATTCTCTTTTACTAGTTCCCTGTTAACAAACATAAGGAACATTCTGCTTGTTAAGCTGTGTTAACTTCATGCTGTGAATGGATTTCAATTGTTATCAGAGGCTATGCTTTTCTGATGCAGGAATTGGTGCCTACTAATGTTCTTCCTGACAATTTCATCCTCTCTATTAAACAGTCTGACTACAGCTCTGTAAGCTCTCTTATGATGTTCTTATTTTACACAGTTTTATCAATATGCTGTTCTCTTGAGTGCCGTACAATTTGTTATTATGTTAACAATTTTGGATACTAAGGTAGTATCCACATACATACATCTTTTATATATATATATATATATATATATATATGTAGCATCCACATGTATGCTGTTCTCTTTTGTGGCATGTGACTCTGTGATAGTTGGGAAGATGCTGTAAAGGGTCATAGTTGGACTGCTGGTTCCCTGCTGAAGGAAATTATCATGGTTGGTCAGCAGTTTCATTATGTCTTGACACTGGATATAACAATGCTGGTAAACTATTTTAAAATAGGAAGCTGGTCTGCTTGTCATTTATGCCAGATTTCATAGATATTTTTTGAATAGAAACTGGAAACATACAGTGGAAAGTGGTTTGTCTTCTTTAGTGGTTTGCTCTCTATATCTAATGTCCAAAGTTTTTTCTTTTTATGTTTTTCTCCATAACAAGCTTTTGGTGAGAAAAGGGTAGAATTGATTCATGCAAATCTACTAGCTGTGTTGAATAGTGAATTATTTTAAAAAAATTCTTTGGTGCTTTAGAGCCATAATTCGTCATGGCTGTAAAAGTGTTGTCTTTGAAGCCACAAGACCGTATGGGCCCTGGAAAAAACTTGCAAAATGTTTTATCAATTCTTTTCCAGTCCTCAACTTACATTTATTCTATGTGGCTGTCTTTTGTTGTAACAGGGAACTACAAAAATAAACTTAGCTGTTGATAAATTGCTCCAGTTTCAGTCTTGCAAGTCAAGCCATCCTGATCCAGGTCCTCAGCATGTTGGTACCATTCATATTGGGTCTGAGAGGTATGATATTGTTTGGAATTTGTGAACTTGTTTGTTTTTGGTACGAACTTGTTTGTTTTTGGTACCTATGTTGTGAGAAGGTTAACTCTTGGTTCAGCGGGACAACATCTGCCAATTCTGGGCCTATTATTGGAAGTGCATACCTGATTGGAGAGAAAGTAGTGTATTTGACTGTGGGTTAAAGAGCGTGCCAACTCTTTGGCCAGTTTTTTTAGGATGCTGTATAGTGCTGACCCCAAAAGAATTTCTGGCCAATAGAAAAGACCATAAAAGATTAAGATGTTAATAATACTATTTAGATGCACATTTTACTCTGAATTTATGCTTTTGTTGTTTGTTTTAGTTTTTTTTCTTTTTTGGTTTTGGAATCTGACAAATTGAAGGACTGCCTCTACTGGACAATCTGGGTGACAAGCCAGAAGAGCACCTTTGACTCAAATAATTTCAATCTTGCTGATATAATGGCTGTTATTTCAGTGTTATTGATGATAAGCCTAACGGAATATACCATGTTATTTCACCTCACACAATTTTATGATCATTTAAGAGGTCATTATCTTTCTAGATAGATCTTATTCTTTTGGGAAAAAGATTATCCAAACATTGATGTCTAGGCGACATTGCACAGCTGACTTTTAAATATTATTTTGAACCTTTATCTCATCACACTGTTCTGTGTAAAGCATGCATGCACCTTCTCACTTCTGGTTTTGACACTTTTTCAAGCATGGAAGAGATTGACTCAGCCTGTCAAGAAGCCGTCAATGGATTACCATCGAGCAGGCCAATCATTGAAATGACAATTCCTTCTGTGCTTGACAAGACTATTTCTCCACCTGGTACTCAAACTTTCCCTTCAATGAATGTAAATGTTGTTAGATGATCTTTTGTTCTTTGCCGTCTGTTGTATTTTATCCTGCTAGAACTGATATAAATATTAACTCTTGTGATTTTCACCAGGTATAGTTACATTGCTTCATATTGAATTTATTAACTCTCTTTGTAGGAACTCATGTTGTCAACTTGTTTATTCAATACACGCCATATAAGCCATCAGATGGCAGCTGGATAGATCCTGCTTACAGAGTGAGTGGAATGAGAAATTGGAAGCTGTGTTCATTTTCAAGCCTGAAAGCGTGATAAATGTCATTATGTTTCAGCAGTTAGCTATTCTAATAATGCTATATCAATGCCGTGTGACAATGGTATTGATGGACTAATCCTTTGAGAATCATCCTTGGAATTCTATTGTAGGAATCATTTGCGAAAAGATGTTTCTCCTTGATTGATGAATATGCCCCTGGCTTCAGCTCATCAGTTATTGGCTACGACATGCTGACACCACCCGATCTGGAAAGAGAAATTGGTCTGACAGGTACTTTAGAACTGGAACCATTGAGATACCACATTACAACACGCGGGCATTTGAAATTAGTGTAAACCATGACATTACCAATTTCTTAACTGCTGATTTACAGGAGGAAATATCTTTCATGGTGCCATGGGATTAGATTCCCTCTTCCTCATGCGACCTGCAAAAGGATGGTAACTCTTACAATCTTGCAATTGAGATTATTTTTTATTCTCTTGTACCAATTTAAATACAAGTCACACACGTAATTTTGGTGTACAGGTCAAACTACAGGACTCCGCTGCAAGGACTATACCTGTGCGGAAGTGGGGCGCATCCTGGGGGTGGTGTGATGGGTGCACCTGGCCGTAATGCTGCTCACGTCGTTCTTCAAGATCTGAAGAAATCCCTGAATTGATGCTTCTGACTAGTCACTCAGCTGCCACACCATGTTCTTAGTGGATCTTAGCTAAGCACATTTGTGTCATCAAATAAAAGTTTCTTGTCTTAAACAATCATTTTGCCCGTTATTGATTGATTTCCCTGATATCGCTATTCTACTGCCCCTTCATCTTAAATTATCTGTTCAGTTACCAATGCCACCCTGCATTAGAATGTAGCCATCCAAAGCATTGAATTCTTACAAAAAGAAACTAGCTACCAATGTCCATCTGTTTTTCATAGATTGTTAAGAATACAGGTGGTATCTTGGTAGCCCTAGCCCTCACAGGTGCTTCGATGTAGAAGTGAAATTGAGCATCATAGAGACGCTGGCGGATCAAGACAGGAAAAGGTTAAAAAACAAAGTTAGTTACTAGATAAATTATAAATTTTGAAAAACAGAAGCTATCTTTAACAGCAGTGCTTATCAATGATAAGCAACATCGGAAGGGTTTCAATGTCGAGCATCCATTTAATAGAACAGAACCAAAACAGTTACACGATGAGATTCATACATTAAACATTTCCTCAACGGAAATTATCTTATGATAACCTTCAGAAGTCGAGAAACTTTTCTGGTAACAATAAAGCTAAAGCCTTAATCTTTACTGTGTTCAGGCTCTTTTTTCTTTTTTCAATGAAAGCCAGCATTAAAACAAGTTTTCGGCGGTCAAATAAGTATAATCTTGACCAATACAAAATCCTGACAACTTGCCTAGCTCAATTAGAATCACACACCGCCCTGTTAGACAAATAAATAGTGTGACAACATTTCAAATGTGTGATATTAACCATTTTAGTAGCTCTCATTGAAATGTGCTATCGACTTCGCCAACCAGAAACTGACTTGGAGACAAGTGCGATAGTATTTGAAGCTGATTCCAACCTGCATGCAGAATCATCTATTAATTACATGCACATACAGTACAAATCCACCACTGCCCCAGAAACACAAATACAGGGGGTGAGAGAGATCACTTTGATATTTCTTCAACAGCCTTAATGACTTCTGTAGAATTTGTTTCCAGCACTTGGCCTCCAAAAATAATCTCGTCTAGTATAGTGTGCAACTGCAGATTAACAGAAAAGTAATTTCTAAGAACTCGACTATTAACCACAAAGGGTGTGTATTAGCCCCCCTCAAAAGCAACCATTAACTAATCACTTAGAAACCCATCATCTTTCTGGTCTCAAAGAAAATGACCATCAGTAATTAACATGGATGTTCAAATGAAACCACCAAAAGGGCATCAATTTGTTGAGAAAATTCAATGAAAACTTGCTTCAGAAAGTGACTCAATATTTAACTAATCTTTTAGATCTAAAATAAGTAAACTGGCAGTGAATTCCATATTTCATCTTAAAGAGTTTTTTGCAAGAAGAAAACAAGTCGAGATTGCACAACCTTGCTGTAATTGAAGACAATGTCAAGTTCGCATACATTTTTGAAGCATTTGTCCAATGTCTCCACAAACACTGCAGTGATCAAAAGTTTAAGTGAAATGATCATCAAACCAAGTAAAAAAATTCAGAAGAAACAAGTGTTAGATTATACATAATCAACAAGCTATTAGGCTAATGCTAGACATCTCAAAACATATTCCAAAAGGTGCATCCCAAATGATGAGGCAAGTGGCATTCATCAATTGGATAGTGAATTTTTGTAATTTTTAAGATAATTTATTACACATCCGAACAACCCATATAGTGCATGCCCAGTCAAATATGGGATACAATTTTTGGGATAAGGAGATGTCTAGAATTACTCCTTACTTGATGTTCGACCAATTACTTGTATAAAGAAAACCCATCCTGATCTATTGCCTCACATGAACAATCTCTTTGTTCTATTACACTTTTAGGACTTATATAAAGAACACACATCCTGGTCTATTGTATCACACAGAATAGTCTCTTTGTTCTATTACACTTTTAGGAAGATGATCATGAAGAATTAATTAGCTGGATTGGTCTAAATGGCTAAAACAAACATATCAATCACTTTGTGATCAGCATATTACGTTAGCTTATGGACAACAGGAATTCCCTTTAATGGTTCAACTTTATGGCCATATAGGCATATACCGCACCATAGAAGTATTCATTTGTGATTACCAACATCCAAAACCAACCACCCTTAAACAAAAACTTTCAAATACCTCAAATCAACCACAATGAAGTGTTAGATAAAAGAGATATATCCAAAATTCACAGCTCAAAAAAAACAGTTTCAGGATGTACCTTGAATGAGATCAAGCATAGCTAGCTCATTTTCAGAACTATCAAATACGAAGACAAAGTAAAGAGTCGCAAAGTGCTTATATACAAGGCGGGTATCCTGCTAGCAACGACAAATACGACCCAAAAACAAATGAATAACGAGTTACACAGCATTGTGTCTAATAAACACTAAAGTAGATCAAACAGTATGATATATTAATATAGAATGGAATAGAACAGGAAGTGACACTACCGGACCAAAAATCGAATCGGCCTGAATGAAATTGCTGGCGTTCTCAGCTCTACTGCACAAGACTGTATAAATATCAAAACAAAAAAATAAATAAAGAAATTAAAAATCCATCACCGAAACACAATCGTGTTGTTGAGTGTATGGGCGAGAAATTGACCTGCAAAAACGCTGCGTATTAACTCCTGCTGCTTCTCTACGGGCTGAAATCACAAATTTGATTATTCGAGTTCAACAACGCATCTGATTCGAGTCAAAATGATACCACAAAATGTAATTATCTCATAGCGAAGAGATACCTGAAAATCATAAAATTTGGCAAGGCGAGGCTTGCCCTGCGTGTTCATCTATCACCGCCTTTATCATTTCCGCCTTGTTTCGGTTTCGTAGGCTCTGCTTCGCGCTCCAAGACACTACAGATCCACCGATTAACGACTTCTTCTCTCAACCCAGCTTCGTCCCCTTAATTGTTAAACAAATTAAAGCTTGATCTTTGAGATATGGGCTGCATGAGCCCAATTACTAACAGTTGGAATGGGCCAGCCTAGATTCATAATAGAATTGCTTGGGTCAAGTTTCTGAATAAAGGGTGTCAATAACAACTCTCAATCATTATTGGGCCATCTTCAAGCGCTTAACTGTGTAAATGATATAAATTAAATAGAGATAATAAGGGAAAGAAAGTGAAAATGATTATAGAAGAGGAAAGCTTAAGTGGATTAATGTAAACAATAAAGAGTTGTCCAGACAAGCCCTAACGATACTGGCTTACCATTTGAGGAAAGCTGAAGTTATGCGAGGCGGCGGCCAATCCAAAGTCTGAACATGGAAAAATATGGGTCCACTGTGGAAGACGATGAAGACGACGACATAGATCCCGTCAAAATGCTGTTTCCGTTAGATGAAAAGCACGGTGACAACACTTCATCTGTGCTACCGCAGGCCACTACGTCCGAGCAAAAGCTACAGCACCACTACATCCGTTCGATCGAGTCAACGCTAGTGATACGCCAGCTCCCGTCCCAGGGCCTTTCATTCCAGCTCTGGCCTGCAGCCACCACACTCGTCACCCTCCTAGATGACTATCGCTGTCACCCCGGCAGCAGCTCCCTTGCCCCCGTTTTATCCAACGGTCCAGATAACCGCCAGCTCAACATCCTCGAGCTTGGATCCGGCACTGGCCTAGTTGGAATGGCCGCGGCCGCAATTCTCGGAGCTAAAGTCACGGTCACCGACCTCCCCCACGTCATTCCCAACCTTCAATTCAACGTTGACGTCAACGCCACTTTGCTATCTCGGGAAGGAGGGAGCGTCCACGTAGCGCCGCTCAAGTGGGGAGAAGCTGATGACGTGGAGATCGTTGGACGGGAATTTGACGTCATATTAGCCTCTGATGTTGTGTACCATGATAACCTATTCGACCCCCTACTCGAAACGCTGCGTTTGTTTCTGAATTCAGGTGAGGAGAAGGACAAGATGACGTTTGTTATGGCACACTTGAGGAGGTGGAAGAAGGATTCTGTATTTTTCAAGAAGGCAAAGAAGCTGTTTAATGTCGAAACCATGCACGTGGATAGACCATGCAATGGGGCCAGGATCGGTGTGGTGGTTTATCGGATGACTGGGAAGGCAACAAAGAATTCTTAATGTTCAAGTGTACTTCAATGGGGGTTTCTGTGTCGTTCTGATAAAGATCAAGTAATTGAATCAAGAACATGCCTTGTCATTCCTAAGTGTTAAAAAGAATGAATCAGACTTTAGCAATCACTTTCAAACATGAGCAAATATGTCAAACAGAAAGCAGATACAGACAAAACATATATTGCACTGCTTTTCTCTTACAAGGACCTTTACCGGGGGCAACTAAAAGAGCCGAAAAGGACTTAAAAAATTTTGACATTCACGCACACAATCTATACAAATCAGTATAAGATAACTGTGGACCTGTCATGTATTATCACTCTACCATAGCACAAAACAGCATCAATCATAAGCAACAAATGGGTTTGAACACATGGTATTGGTGGGGTACGCGCAATCTCTGAGGGCTCGAATGAAGTGATTTCAGGAAATGTTTCATATGGCTCAAATGCATGCACAAGTATGGCCACTCGCTTAAGTGGGAAGATTTTTGTTTTACAAACACTGGTGTATCATCATCACTTCCTTAGTGATAAGCCTTTTGCCGCAGCTTTCATACACTGGAATACTCTAAAGCCACCAAAGTGTTTTCCCATTGGGATAGACTGCAAAAACACTTGTTTCTATTTTCTTGTTGCAAAGGGAGCACATACTATCACGGGTGACCTTGACCACTGTTTTCCTCTGATTGTAGAGTTCATCTTTCACCTGTTTCACACAATTCTTCATTTAGAGAATAAGATGCACATGCATACGAGTGCACATCATAAAAATTTCCAAACACACAAAAATAAACAGAAGAACCCCATTGGACAGAAGTGAGAAGAGAAATAAAATATAAGGACATTAAATTAAATGAATGAAAGTAGAATATGCCGTTTAGCTATCCAAGCTACGTTCATGACTTTGATAAAATGGCTTTCAAGTTAAATTAATACCCACTTGCCTGAAACATTGTTAAATAAATTATTTGGCTGAGTAAGGAAAAACGAAGTTTAAACACGGTACAGCAATAACAATTTGCAGTAAGGCTCTTATGCAGAAGTTAATCAAGATTGCTGATTCCAGAAACATGTTCTGTAAATATGTTTCAAAGCATTCATCCAATGGAGATGATATCGAAGATATATTCCAAAACTACGATGGTCCTCTGTAATAGAAGGTGCCTTAGGTGGAGCAAACTAGTGAGGCAACACCACCATTCCTTGTGCATGCATGTATATTTATGCCAACAAGCAAGATCTTCTTACTATAAGGTAAAATGGAATTTCCATTAACTTATTACTGCAATTAAACTTCAAAGAAAAAATATATGCTTACCTGCAGGTTCTCACTCTGCCTAAGACTCTTGATCACTGAAAAGTTTCTGTAGGTTTCGCTGGATTTTCTCAGAAGAGGTCCAAGAAATGGAATCAGGTTCTGTACATATCACAAAAATAAACTCCTTCAGAAAGGAGTGGAGAAATGATAAACTACTGCCCAGAATAGTGACATAAAGAATAACAAAATTAGATGTTTAGGGATTGTTATATACAAGAGGAACATGGGACTATTCCTCACTATTTGCAAACCTGCACATATTGTGGCTAACATGATCATAAAATGTTTGTCCACAAAGTGTTACTGTGATATAAACATAAGGTCTTTCTTTAGTAAAGAATCACTACAAATGGAAAGCACATACAGTTAGTGATTGGAAGTTTTCCATTTCTTAAACAATAAAATAAATAACTGTATTTTAGTTTCACTTGGTAAGAGCTCGAGGGCCTGGGCACCATTAATTCTGTCCCACCTTTGGCTCAGCAGATCAAGGATCTCATCGGGCATGATAGTAGAACCTCCCTCTTCACTAGAGTCTTCAGCATCACCATCACTCCTGCTACCGTCAGTGCGGCTGGGACTTGTTCGCATTTCCTTCACACCCTCTATCAAAGCAATTTTCTTGGTTGTACACCCTCCTTTAGCTGTGACTTAAGTTCCTAACCCACCCTTTGGTTTGCTTTTATTCTGAGATGATACCAGATTTCTAATTTGCTTCTCGAAGTTTTTTTTGGTTGTCCTCCATTGATCAGATATATTTACAGAAGAATGAGATATATATTGCCAGAAGATTTTGCAGATGGTTGATGAACTAAAGACTCATATGCTCGATGACAATAAGCCAGTGCAAGTTCAGGTACATGAAGCTATGAAATTTAAGAGAACTAAAATCAGAAAGTACTCATATAAAAACTATCCTAAGATCAAGAGAAAAATAGAGAATTGCAATTATGCTGGTTGAAAATGATAAAACAACAAATGTACACATTAAGTTGAATAAAATATACATCTGCCTCTTGTTGATTGGGAATTGGAAACAGATATTTGAAAGAAATGATTGTTTAATTACAAAATTGATTTATGAGTTTGTATTTTATGTGGGAAAATGGGAAGGTTACAATTTTTAGGATGCAATACTTATTAGTGAATATCTGATATCAACTGGCACAATGTTTTCTTGTGTTTTATCTCCTTTTCGGTGGGAGATCATTACAAAGGACAGCTTTAATATGCATAGCCTCCCATTACATTGACCCAGTGAAACTTAGCAGCATTGCAGCTAGAAGTACCAATCAATGTGGGTGCAAGTCTCCACCTTCATTTTGTGTTCCCTTACTAGTGGTTTTATATTCATTAACAATCCTTATTACAAGCAGAAAAACAAGGTTGATTTAAATGAGAAAATACCTTATGAACATATAGAGGTAAGGCAAGTTCTTGTTTATTCATTTTACCGAACAGTATAGCATGCTCTTCATAAAAAGCATCTGATGGAAGACGCTTCAACAAAGCCTCAGGATTATATCCTGAGATACTCTCCAAAGCAGACAATAATTTAGTCCTTGTCGGTGAACAAACCTTCTCATCCCATTTCTGTTGAGCACTAAGGTCAGAATACCAATCAAGTACTTCTGACAGATAGATTTGTACCTACAATACATAAAACTAACAAGAGAACTTAAGCCATTATTAGCAAAATCAATGACAATCCTCAGTGCCTGCATCAACTATGATGACTTTCAAGTTCAGCAGCTTTCATACAAAAGCTAATAGTTCTTTAAGAGTTACAGAATCAAGAACTCTTACCATTTCATTTTGCAGGTTTCCAGAGATCCCATTTTCATTTATTGCGAGCATAAGCTCTAAGCATCTGCCCTGCATGCTAGGAGCATGCTGCTTCAAATAAGAGTTGCCATGTCTGCTGGAATATTCCCACATAAAAATAGTTCAATGGTTTGAGTTGGACAGCTTTCAAGAAAAAGCATTGAGAACTCCAGGACAAGCATAGGGTCAGTCCCACAAAGTGGCTGCACGCAAAAATCCATTGAACCTAGTTAGGTGTTCAACATATAAGGGCTCTAATCTCACTCGTAACTCAAGTTCTTCACTTCCTAAAACAAAGATTCCCCAATATAAAGCAATCTTTAAACTGGATGCAAAGCAAATAAACATCATAGGTTCTTGTACTGTGATTGATTTTTTTTTTTTTTCTCCTTTTTGGTGCATATCACAGGATAATATGTTGCAATCATAACAGAAATTATCTCAATAAGCGAGTATATTTACCTTGAGATATCTAATAATTGACACAGGATTGAACTTTTGAGCTCGGTTCGTGATTGGTTCGATTTTGACTCTTCTACTAATTGATGCAGAAGCTTAAGAACTTCGCGGTGCAATTACTAAGTAATCTGATGATGGAGACCGATCGGATTCGGACGATTCCGGCCAGTCGATTTCAAGAGAGCCATCGGAGCAGCCGAGGAGGAGCTTTGAGCCGTACGATGCAACACATCGCTTTTGGGCTCTCTCGTCCCTCGTACTTATCCGTCGCAGCAAATATTTCGGGTCAAACGAGATCATATAATTTGGGCGGGTAATAATATAAACGACATCGTCTCGAGTCCGTTGGACTTCCAAGGTTGCTGCCACTTCATTACCCGGGGTAGGACAGACGGTGTTTAATGACACGTTGCCACGAAATAAATCAGAAAAGGGTCCCTATTTAAAATTTTGTTCTCTTCCCGCTTTAAATTTAAAATATATTTTTTAAAATACAATATTATATTTATATATACTAATGAGATTACTTCTTAAAATCCTGGAGAACAACATGAGCAGCATGGCGACCAGGTGCACCCATTACTCCACCTCCAGGATGTGATCCACTTCCGCACAGGTAAAGCCCTCTAACTGGAGTCCGGTAACCGGACCTGCAATTTTAAAGAAAGGGAAATGCTTGTCTTATGAGTAAGTGATGGACACAAAATCAAACCAATTGCTAGGCATTATTACCATCCTTTTGTGGGTCGCATCAAGAAAAGCGAATCCAAACCCATAGCACCATGGAAAATATTTCCACCTGCCATGTGCATTCAGAATTTTAGTACCATAGTCTGGCAGATCAAGGACTTAAAAAGCACACTGGTAGAAAACTTCGTGTTCTCCTGAGTAATGTAAATCTAGGAAGATAACATCTTTTGTTCTACCAAACTCCCTGAAGGCGTTGTGTTTGGCTAAAGAGATATGCATATTCATCATGTCAATTCTCAAGAGGCATTACTTAAGAGGTTTACAGCTGAGGAGTGAAATTACCTGTTAGACCAAATTCCCTTTCAAGATCTGGTGGTGTCAGCATGTCATACCCAATTACTGATATGCTAAAGCCTGGGGCATATTCATCAATCAAGCTAAAACACTTTTGTGCATATGATTCCTGCAAGGGCATAGTCATTAGACTGTAATTTATAGGTGTAATTGCCAATAAGCTTGAAGAAAATGTAGTCTACAGTAGTAATTCAACCGATGTATCAATGTGGAGTCAAGCTACTTAATGGAAATGCGAACAGACAGAAGAGAGAGGCAATGCCGTGTACACAGACAAATTTATATCATGTTGGTTGGAATTGCACTTACTCTGTATGTAGGATCTTCCCAGCTACCATCTGAAGGCTTATATGGTGTATATTGTGTGAATAAGCTGACAACATGCTTACCTACAAAAAAATTTCCAAATTATAGGTGATGCCTATTGCCTCTTTCAAGATAGCAGCATTCCCATATGAATACAAGAATCTAATGCATGTGGACAAGAATGTCTGCATAATCCTGGGTCTGCTTCATTTCTTAGGAGACTTTCCTCTTGTAAAGAAAAATCACAAAATGATAAAGAGTAGTATTAGTTTTCCAAACTTATCCCAAATTTCCCATCCCAAGTCATGCATTAACCCATGTGACATTATCAGTTAATGATGTGGACAATTATTTGATATTGCCTCATATTTTGACAATGCACATCACTTGGGATAGAAAATTAGGGTTTAAGTTTTGGGACGAGTAGGATTACTCGTTGATGAATACCTGGTAACCTTTGGCTTCATTTTGTGCTTCTTAAATATGCACATCAGTAAAGTTGAATGATTTAAGTCATCATACCAGGCGGAGAAATAGTATTGTCCAATGAAGAAGGAATTGTCATCTCCATAACAGGTCTTCGTGATGGTAAACCATTCCAAGCATCTTGACAAGCTGAGCCAATCTCCTCCATACTTGGCAAATGAAATAATTAAACAGTGTATGAGGAGTTGTACACCAGTACCATACCCTAAAATTAAACAATAGAGTTCTAAAACTCGTGTGATATCTTACTGGAAAACTAGGAGATTGAATTTTTAATTTTCGGCATTAATTTTTTATTTAGTCATACAACAAACACAGAACAATCACAGAAGCAGGAGTACCAGTGATAGAAGCAGGTGCTGGGAGAAATCGGACATCATCATTTAGAAGAGAAAAATAAAATCAGAGTGAATACTTTTTAGCTTACCTTTCAGAACCAATGTGAATAGTAGCCGTATGCTGAGGACCTACCTCAAGTTGACTTGACTTGCAACAATGGAATTGGGGCAATTTATCAACAGCAACATTGATTTTTGTAACCCCCTGTTTTAATGACAACAAAACACAAGTCAGTATGTCGTGGTTAACCTTCAAATGCAGAAGCTAGTTCAAGCATAACACAGAAGGAGGTAAGGTAGAGTAATCACCATTTCTTATATGTTTCATTTGGATATAGAAATATAACCAGAAGTTATGCAAATGATAAACATACAGTGCCAAACATGGAGAACTCATTTTCAGGTTCAACCCAAAGTGATTTGAAACCAATTAAACAATAGTAAAGAACCAACGACAAAATCTCAAAGAAATAAAGATACAGAAATAATCTAAAAACAGAGATTAAAAAAAAAAGGGAAAAGTTTAATGTTCTTCCTGGCAACAACAACTGAAGTTTTCATTAAAGCAAACTTACAGAATAGTAGTCAGAGTACTTGATAGCACGAAGAAAATTATCAGGCAGAACATCTTGAGGCACCAATCCCTGCCACGGCAAAATATATGTTTTGTGAGCAAATATTCAATAGTAAAGGAAGTTTATAAGTGCATGAATCTGCCTTTTTTATCTTTCAACAGTATATCCTTTTGCCCAAAAAGGGGGGAAAAAAAATGAGGCATTAGATTTATTACCATGAAAGTCTTATAAGGGGTTGCATTTGACAAAACAGTAGAAGAATGCACTCGGGTCCCATCAACCAGCAATACCTTGATTTGATTATCAGTATGGTAAAATTATCTAATAGTCTCATTAAGCACTTTAGATCTACCCAGTTGAGGTAATTCATAAGTGAACTAACCCCGTTAACTTTGCCATAATCGCCAATCATTATTTGTGAAACCTGTATACAAAGATAAAATTCAAAAATCCAGGAACTTGAACTTCATAGAAAACATAGTAAACTATTCCATATAATAATATGGCAAAGAAGAAAGAAGTAATAAACAGATTAATGTATTAAGTACAAAAGAATGGATCATAAAAGGTTAAACTCAGATAAAATTTGCATTGTACATAAACATTTATGTCTTTGCTCCACACCAAAATAAAGGAGAGAATTTTCTTTTGTCTTATGATTCCAATAATAAATTACATTGGTGGAGAGGTATGCCTAGATCATGGAGACATAAGTTAAAACTTCTTACACAAGACGAGGAACAACACTGATCATAGTAACCTTACCTCTGCATTTGTTAGAATATGCACTCCAGCTTCGATGGCAGCTTTACTTATGGCCAGCGACACTGAACCCATCCCGCCCTCAACATGCCTACAATGAATGTTAGTATAGCATAAAATTCAGATTCAACGGAAACAACAGACAAACTATTTGGAAATTTTCAGCAGTATGCTTGTTGAAATCAAATGTTCACAAACCAGTCAAAAAGTATTTGTTATAAAATCAATCCATGTTAGCGGCACTATTTTACTAGCTAGCCATTGTGCAACAATAATATAGTTTATGTTTGCACTCAAGGAAAACATAAAATCAACTCAATTCTGTTCTATGGACTAGAAAGAAACAAAAATTTTAACCAAGATACTAAAACTGCATAGTAAGTTCATGGAATTTTCCATCCAATAGAAAATGATATGATAAATATTTTAAGTTATTTTTACTAAGTATGTTTAAAGCCTCTGCAAAGCAATTGAACCGTAATTGTGCTTCTTCGTACATGACCTTTTGAGGTCTTGAAATCAAGTGCTTTGGAGCCACAACAACAGAAGTTCCCTATACTAATGTGTTGCATGGAGATATGAAACTTTCAATCATATAGAGAAGTTCACTGCAACCATAGATAACTAGACATGTCCATCTTATTGTGATGTAAATCCATGCTTCCTTTTGATTCTGCAATTATCACAGTTTACCACTCTTTCATTACAAATATGGTGATGGAAAAATACTAAACAATATGAACCTAAGAGTTCCGTTATACATTTGGTCCACAATCCCTGTACCACATCAAGAGAGATTGAGAGAGGAATGTTGATCATTGGTTAAAAGCTTCCTATGACAACAAACTTTTGAGATTGGATAAGGCATGGAACGTTAGAGTACATTTAATTTTGACCTTGACAATTTGTACCTTGCTATTTTGCATTGTGAAGTTACCAAATTGATTGTCATTTACATCAGATGCAGAAATGAAATACTTACGACCAAACATTACGGTCACCATCCATTTCACCCATCACATGATGCAGCAGGACATATCCACTCCCAGGTGCATGGATACTTGCCTATTGAGAATGCAAATTTAACAATTCATTCAATCAATTCTGTATCCCACCAGAAAACATGGCTCTAGCTTTTGAGAAAGATTTTAAACACTCATATATTCAGTCATTTAAAATCACCATGATTTTGTTATTTTGATTTACTAAAAAAAGATATGAACCAGGAACAAAAGTGAGGAGAAAACATGAATCATGTTCACAACTAAATGTGGGTAAGGGAAAGGAATCTAAATAGATAATAAAAAGCATCAGTTAGTGCAACAGGTGCAAAAATTTGTAACTGTATCACTTATTATACCAAAATGAATTTTAACTTTAAACAGGATAAGAATAGAAGTCGTACCATGCTGCCAACGATAGCATCTCCTGCCAATGTTGCCTTCAGTACATCACTCTGTATTTAGCAAATCAGAAAAGAAAGGGAAAAAATCGCATTCACGAAAACTGAAGCACTTGCTGAATTAATTTGTTAATGGTCAACCAATTGATAAATAACAACTTCAACAAATAAAATGATAACCAAAATGTGAACTTCAAATAAGGAGTTTCATATTCATGACACTGCCCTCATCATGCTGAAGCTAAGCCTCAAGCGTACATCTAATTGCAGCATTAGCAGTGTCCGCTGGGATAATTTTAATATGAGAAAAACACGCAACTATGATAACACTGCTTATATTACTGACGGGATTATCTACCACACATAGTGAAGCACATTAGCACAAAGAAGATTCCTCAAGTTCAACAGTAGCATGGGTTCATGTCCCAAATTTTCACATCACAAACATTTCCAGTTTCAGAATTAGATATCTTTGTGACAAAAATTTTCAAGCAGTGTAGAAGATTTCAATCCCAGCATTTACTAGTTAGAAGAAAATGCATCCAAATTATTCAAATCACTAAGCTATGACTACCTCAAACCACTCGTTCAAGACCTTCGACGTCGGGGACAATAAGAAGTCCAGAAAGTTCCTGTAAAAATATTAAGAAGAAGCATGTTAACAAAGGGAAGAGACTGATGAAAACTAAGATCTAACCACCAAAAAATAACTAAGAAAACTTGAAGAAACTTATCAAAACAACTCAAGAATTGAAATGTAAAGAAAACAAGGATGAATTCAAGAAAAAAAATTTCTTTTTTTGTTGTATTGATTTATCAAACTTGAGAGACCCTTTTTGTACAAGATAATGTTTATTTAAACTAATCTAGTAATTAATCACAGCTATTACTAATAATTTTAATTACTTTTTAATTGAAAAAAATAAATAACTTAACTGATTGAATTACGTGTTTAACTAACTTAATTTTCTCTCAACTTTCATTAAGCGTAACTTAACTAACTTCTAACTACCAAAATTAATAAATTTTGCTTAATGATTTGAATCATATTCGCAGAGACTGGGGCTAGAATTAATTACACAAACATTAGCATATACTACAACAACAATCAAAATGATCTTAAATAAGTGGACTGTACACCTATATGTATTTTGTTTAGAAGTATACCAATAATTGTCCAAATAAAACATACAGAGTGTCGTTTTGGCCCAAGGATAGGACATGCCCCAGACAACGAGCCCAAAAGACTGATTTTTGCAGCTTATTCCTTAGCCGGTCATGTAAAGATATATCTCCATGCAAAGTTTCTGGTGTAGGGGAATCCAAAATGAAATCCATGATTTTAGAGAATTTATAAAGATGGCTTTCATATCTGTTGACCACGAAAAAGAAAAGGCAAATCATTAATTAAGAATAGATTTCAATTATAAACACTGATAATTTAACCGTAGAGAAAATTGCGGCACCTTGGATAAGCATCTGCATCGCGTTTTGAGAATTTAGAAATCTCTGAATAATTATGATCATCATCAAAACCCAAGAGAAGGTAACGACCATCTAGACATGGCGTAAAAGCCGTTGCTATTGGCTTTAACAACTTCAAGCCATGTCTCATTAACTCAAGCTCCCTTCAAATTCCAATGATTTTATAAGCACTGTCAATAACTAATACAATAAACCAATTGTGGTGCTAAATTTTGAGGTGAAGGAGACGCACCTGATGACGGAGGGGCGGAGGAGGCTTTGGAGGTAGCTACATCGAGAGAACTTGAAGCCAGGAATGAGTTCTTCAGTCACGGCTGCACCGCCGATGACGTGCCGTCTCTCGAGCACGGCCACGGAGAGGCCTCCACGAGCCAAATAAGCAGCTGCCGTCAATCCGTTGTGTCCTCCACCGATCACCAGCGCGTCCCATTTCTTCTCCTTCAACATGCGCGTGGCGCCAGCGCTGCTACTAAAGCTCCTCCTCCACATTTACTCGTCGGTTACAGACACTTACTCGAGTGTTCGTTGACCGAGGGATTTTCCAGCTCTTACGAGCTACACACTAATATATATATATATGAAAGAGTAAGACCAGAGTCGGCCATTCGGGTCGTTAGAAGTGGTCAGTGGGACCCGCCGAATAAATTTTGTCCGTTTCATCTGATTTCGTTCTTGTCGTCTATTGGATTTATTATTTATTAAAAAAATTTAAATTAAATAATTAAATATATTAAATAATATATATTTAATACAATAATTATTTAATATTAAATAATTTAAATTATATTTTAAATATTTTAATTTATATTTAAAAAATTTTTGATAATATTTAAAGTTGACGTGGCCCCACGTGATCAATTAATATCGATAAGCAAGTTGGACACGTCATTACCTATTTGAGACCTAATTTAATTGCGTCACTTAAATGGTAAGCTAGTCAATTTCGAGTTCCTTTGTTGGTGGACAGCCAAATTGACAACATTATCAAGTTGTACCTGTGACAGGACAGCGCCATCTTTACATCCTAATCCCAGCCGAGTAATCAGATCATGGAACATCTCTAATTCGGGAACTGTGGCTGATACGGTTCAGCTTCAGCCCTTTGATTCCTGTCCGTAAGAACAGCTCTACTATGAAGTTGGTTGGTAGTTTGGGTCTGGGCATATTTAATTGGGCCCTGAGTTTGCTGTGTAGCTGTTTTCTTTACTGTCACTGTGTTGATTTTCAAGGGTTTGTTGGGCACTTGAAGATATTAGTTTTGCTGTCTGACAGTTGAGTTGAGTTACATGTGTCTGAACTTTCGATTGATCGTAAAGACGAGAATGGGAAACAGAAACTGGCTTTTGCATTCTCACATTTCATACTTTCTCATGGGTTTCTTCTCTGTTGTGCTTCCCTCTAGTCTTCTTTAGCTTTCGCTTTTCCATTTAACAACTTGATCATATTCGTTGCTTCCATTGTTTTCCAGTCCCAAGCTCGAACTATTCTCAGCCGGAGACATGGAATATTCCCGCCGGCATACCTTTTTCCAACTCAACTTGGAGAGCCAAGAGAACAAGTTGTTTGAAAATGCTCTGGCAGTAGATGACAAGGAACCCCACGACCGATGGCAAATTACAGAGCAGATCGTCGGCGAAACAAGCAAGGACGAAGCAAAGAAGCGGTATGAGACCCTTGTAGATGGCATCAGGAGTATTGAGTCAGATAAACTGCCCCTTCCCGATTACGAAGAGATCAAAGCAGCCGCGGCAACAACATAATTAGCACTGAAAGGCATCTCTCAACCAGTAAAGATGAAGAGAAGGCTGTGAGTGAAACTGCTGTGTGCAGTCTTATATAGCCATCAGTTACAAGCGAAACTGCTTCCCCACATAACAATACCCATAAAAATCAAAGAAAATATGTTCTAGCAGCAGAATAATTAATTCGGGCTCCCTTGTTTGCTGACTTTTACTTTTCGTTCATTCTACAGGCTGGAGCATATAGAGCTCAATAAAAGCTGAAACAGATAACAGAGAACCGCAATCATATTCCAATTTTCATTCTACAGGCTTAAGCATCTGAAGCTGAATAGAGAATGAAACAACTCATTCATCTTTCCATCTTCAGCTTTTCTTTTCTGTCTTCTTTTACCTCTCTATATGTGCACCATTATTCCTGTTCTCTGCCCTTTTTTCATTTACTCTGATTTGCCTAATAAACACAATGGCAAATCCTCCTGAGTACTACGATAAATGATTTAAAAAATTACGAGTAAAACAGTGCTAAAATATAATAAAATAATTTAATTAATAATGTGATAAATAAATTTTTTTATTTTATTAATTAAATAATTTTATTATATTAATTATATTATCGTAAAATTATTCTATCAGAAATTTTCTGTGTTGGAAAATATAGGTGGATTGAAAATAAAAAAGCAACATCTACAAACGTTGTCGTTTCTAAAAGAACGTGGTACCGTTTGCCTCGTGTAACTTCCTGAAACGGCAAGGGTTGGAAGAGTATTCTTGTAAGTGGATGATATAAAAGAATCTGGCAGCTATATCTACACGCGGCTACGTTTCGCGCACAGCTCATCTACGCACAGGATCTCTACGAAAGCGGAGCTTGAGATAGAAAGAGATGGCTAGAAGCGAATCGTCGTCCTTTAAGGTTCGTTTTATGCTTTTCAATTTAGCCGCCGCCGCGGCTGCCGCATTTACCGTTGGCTTCTTCTCCTCTGCTTCTGTTTGTCTTCGCAAATAATACTAATAATAATAATAATAAGATGAAAGGAAATGTGGTTTCCTAATTGTTTCATGTGATATTCATAACAGGTAATTCTTGGTTCATCATCAATGGCGCGCAGAGAAATTCTTGCAGAAATGGGATATGAATTTGATATTATTGTAAGTCCTTTTTCTTTTGAAAAAAAAGTTCTGTTTCATAGCTGCTACAGAAAATTATTGAAAAATGGCTGGAGAAAAATGAAAATGGAGAAGCGTGACTGTGGCAGTCGAGCGCGCTCGACTCCCGTTATCTATATTTGGGCGAGTCTGTTTCCATGCGTGGGATTTGCAAAACTATGCGCACAAGTTTCGACCCAGCTTATAGCAATAGCAACATCCTGTCTCTCTTCCTCCTCCGACAACGCTCTGATGAATGCCGCCCCTCGGCTGAGCTAATGCTCGCAGCCTTTGCTCATATATATATATATATATATATATTTGAAATCCATAACAAGTACTCAATTACTCTTTACTCAAAATTGATATACACTTGCTCTCCAATAAACTAGTACTGCTCTTTAACAAATAGACTGAATCTTAAAATCTATAAAAAACTTAGAGAAACTCACTTTTTACAACCATTTTCCAAATTTCTGGTTGGCATGATGTTATTGCCACTCTCTTTTCTATACTCTAATCGAAGAGCGTGAGTTTGTATGGTTATTTTTTGTTTTCCTCAAGAAAATTTGATTGGGTGTATGGTTTTAGACTGCAGACATAGATGAGAAAAGTATTAGGAAAGATAAACCAGAAGAATTGGTAGTGGCTCTAGCTGAGGCAAAGGTAAGACTTCTTTACTCGCTTCCGTTGTTAACTTTCAGTTATCTTAACTGGTGTGTTGAAACAGATGTTTCACCAGTGACTAATTTCAAATAATATAGGTTCTAAATGGTTAGTCCATCTCTTAACTTGTGTTCAAATGGTAATGGTTCCATTTATTTACAGTGGAAATCTTAATTTTCTGATGCAACCTTGCAGTAGCGAACCTTGTCATTGGTATACATGGGAGTCTTTTTATATCAGTCTAAGGTCTTTGATAGGTTATGATTTCTTGTTTCGTTATTGTAGTATCTTACCAAAATTTTTTCCTAGGCAGATGCCATCATATCAAGATTCCAAAGTACAGGTCAGCTAAAGGAAAAAGCTCATGCAACTCTGTTAATTACTGCTGACACAGTATGTTTTAATTCCTTCATGTTATCCCCGCATTATAATAAACTTAATTGCCAGCAAGTGCCTTAGTCACTAAGAATTAGTCTTGTATACTGTTTAACTTTCAGTTCATTACCCTTCTTAGGCAATCACTGAAACACCAATGCTCCTCTGTTATGAGGGTCGCTAATTGAAAGAGCACACTATACCTCTAGAATACTTAATATGTAGCATTAAAGCCGTTAATGAATTACACTCCATCATATATCCTCTTCTTTTTTTTTTTTTTCTGAAAAAAAAAAACTGGGAAAGAAGAACTATGTCTTGTCAACTTTTGCAATTTAGTATCTTCATTTCTAATATCTGGTTGCTGGGTGCTGGATTGGCATATTGGTTGCCTGTCTTGAAGATTTTACTTAATGAAATTTATAGGCATACTACTAATAAAACATGTTACCAGTAAACATTAGGAAATTTCATTTCAATCTGGTCATTTTTCTCTTTGTTGGAAAATAGGGCTTATTTGAGGTTATTTCTTACTGCTAAATCCAATGGATTTTTGAGGTGGTGGTGTATGAGGGTACAATAAGAGAAAAACCAACTAGCAAGGAAGAAGCGCGGGAATTTATCAAAGGTTTGAATAGTTGGTTTCACAGTCACCTCTATTGCTCATAAGAAATAGCTGGATTTAATGATCATGTGCCTCTTGGTTGCAGGCTATTCAGGTAGTCATGCAGAAGTTGTAGGATCAGTGCTTGTAATCAATCTTCAGACAGGAAAAAGAAAAGGGGGATGGGATAGAGCAGAGGTACTACTTGCTTGCACAATTATTTTGGTAGTGCTTTTTCCCTCAACGGTGACCATAAAATTTTCAAGCATACATGATTAATTCAAAGTTTAACTTGCATTATTTTCCTTTGCATGGGTTGGAACACTGGGGTTTTTGTTCAAATAAGTCATTTTTGGGATATTTTGGTTTGACTTGAGAAAGAAACTGATCCCCTACTTCTCTTGGAGCTCAGTTTTTACAGGGCATATAATATTTTTCATTTTCTTGGCAATTTATTGTGTTAAAAAGTATTATGTCTCATAACTTGAGAACCTAAAAATTGAGCATCAATAGTTGTCTTTGAGCAGATGGCTAATATGTTTCAAGATATCTGTTGCTGTTATATACAGGTGTATTTCCACGACATACCAGAGGAAGTAATTGATAACCTGGTAAAATCTTTAAATACACAATCCCTTTTAGTACTTTTTCAAGAGCTTTTCATTTTGCTGAATGTTGCAAGTTCCTCTGTCTGTGGAGAACTGCCTCAGATTGAGGAGGGAATTACTTTCAATGTTGCTGGGGGACTGATGTTGGAACATCCGCTGACATTGCCCTTTGTTGAAGCCGTGGTTTGCTCTCCTCTCTCTCTCTCTCTCCCTCTCTCTGTGTGTTGCAGTGATGATGAGAATTCGACAATTACATCCAATTCTTCTGTGATAAGCATGAGTTGGTGTTTGGCAGGTGGGGGCAACTGATACCGTGATGGGACTTTCTAAAACTCTTACGGAAAAACTCGTATGGGAAGCTCTACATCAGTGAATTAATCCATCACCCAACAAAGATTTTAGCATTTCAGAGCCGTGGGATTGAACCCATTCAGACGCTCTCATCTTCAGATGAATTTATTTTGCCAGACTATAAGGCAATCGTTTGATTTTCTCATTGCATTGAACAATAAACAACTATTCTTTCCTACTAATGTACTGTACACTACAGTAACCGGCATGTATGCCGCTTTCTTTACATCCAAAGGGGTTTGTTTCCTGTTCAAATCCGAGATGATGGTAGTTTCTGCAGCCATGGCAGTAAAAGAGATTGAAGCATCTCAAGAAGACTACTGTCTACTGGGAATGGGATGTTGATACCTGATAACACTACTCTAGTATGCAATTACAAGGACAGGTGCGGAGCAACAAATGGAAAGCTGGAGGGGCTAAAATGTCAAAAGAAAATAAAGTTGACACTTGATAGACCAACAATTTCACAAATTTAGGGGGTAAAATGTACAATTTTTAAAGATGGAGAGCTGAACTATAAATATTTAACTTAATAATTAAAGAAAGAAATGCTGTTTATACCTTTTATTACAAGGGCATTTCATTTAAAAGAAACGAGTGGGAAACTCCTATGCCGTCATAAGAGCACGCGAAACCCTGTAGCCAAACAAGCAGCTAAGGGCGTTAGACTTCAAGCTTGCGAGTTTTTGTGCGCCTCGCTTCAGCGAATCCCGACTCTCCCTCCATTTTTCCAAAGAAGTACGGCGAAGTAACAGTGTTCCGATCACTTGCAACGACGGCTACTGAGGTACGTTTGAAACTCTTGCTTTTTTGGTTTTTGTTTCCTCTTCTTCTTTAGATCCTGCTTCTTATTTAACCTTATTATTTGAAATTAATGAAATTATAGCCTTCTGGTTCTCCAAGTGCTCGAAGAAATGCCTGTTTGTGTCTTTTGTTACGTGTTGTGATTTCTTAAAGCTCTTGTAAGTTACCGGTAGCAATTCTTGTAGTATTACAGAAACGCTACCTAAATATATTTGCTTTTGGCTCATTGTTAGGATAATACTCCTGGCTTTGATTTTGTGTTTATTTTGTTCTTCATATAAGATTTTGCCTTCAATAATTCTTAGTTCCTGTTGCAGGGTAGGGTTTCTCTTAGTCTAGTATCTAAGTACGAATCTGGATTTTCTTGACACTAGCCATTAGAGGTTTCGAAATACTAGTATTTTTCACGCTCCTTGATAAATTCACTGACACATAAAAATACCTTGATGTCCTTTCTTCTTCAATTCATTTGATTTCATTCTATATTGATTTCTAGTATACAGATTAATTGGGATTAGCATTGTATTCTACTGTTTGAGATATAGCTTGATTTCTCTGTGATATAGCATGTTGGTTGAGTTAGATAATGTATTTAGATTAGGGTGAAAGTTGTTTCTTTCTCCAATATTCTAACATCCTAGTTATTCAAAATGAAATCTAAACTGGATGGGAAATAGGATCTGGTTCTTGGTTTTTATTTGAATAGCTAAATGATTTTGCTTGTGCTTTGTCCATGGTTGGTCTCAGGAAATTTAGGTTATAAATTTGCTACAGCTGTCATGGAAGCCAAGTTTTTTCGGTTTCTGAAGATTGTAGGTGTTGGGTACAAAGCCAGGGCAGAAGCCGAGGGGCGCCTCTTATATCTCAAATTGGGATACAGTCACGAGGTCGAACTCACAGTTCCTCCAGCAGTCCGTGTTTTCTGCTTCAAGAACAATGTTGTTTGCTGCACGGGAATTGACAAACAGAGGGTGCACCAGTTTGCTGCTTCGGTTCGTAGTTGCAAGCCTCCTGAGGTTTACAAAGGTAAGGGTATATTGTACATTGATGAAGTTATCAAGCTGAAACCAGGAAAGAAATCAAAATGATGGTGGAGATGGCCAAGTGCTAATTTGCAATATGTTTTGCACCTTTATGTCGCCATGCAAGCCATCCTTCATGTTCTGAAATCAAATTGATTCTCAGTTCAGATTGAAGAATTTCTGGAACCTCGTAAGGATTTTGATATTCCTTTGATTTTGCAATAACTGAACAGCATCTTTCATTAACTAGCTGGGTCTTGGCTTTGTTATCAAAATTGTTTGCTGAAACCTCTCCTGTGAAAATTTCTTTACACAAATTTGAACCAGGTTTTGATCGACTCTATTTACCTATTGATGATAAGCTAACATGGAATGAAACAGTTCATATAGTTAATCAATAAAAAAAAAAACAAAAAACCAGAATCTACCCTTTTACAATTCAGCAGAGTGTCCTTTCTCTGGGTTGAAGAGAAACGCATTGTGATGTAGAGAAGCACACGGCATGGACGATAACTCCTCGTGCTAACTGATGTTTACGGTATCCTCCACATTTTACCAGAATCCGCCGCCATTCCACACCCCCCTTCACCCCCCGACCCAAACACATTCACCTTTTTCAATCCAAGCAATCCAGAGCAAACCATTTCTCATTCAAATCCAATCAATCCATCAATGCATTCACAGCATTTAGATGCAATCCAAACATTTTTAATAAAGAAATTATGCAATCTGTCACAAGATCAGAGCTTACCAGACGTATCGTGCGCTTCTGTGTTTGCTTCTGCACCAGTGGGAATAGTCAAGGTTTGACGGTTCTCTTTCAAGCCGTAGTCTCATGGTGACCTGTCTGGATCTCCAGTAAATTTTAGGACCAGAAACAGGCGTATTACTAATTTACTATTTTATTTTAGCATCAGGTAATATAAAAATAATTTCTCATGCTAAAACGAAAGACGACGTGTAACTTTTTGATTGATTTAGCAAAAGGCTTTTACTCACTAGATAAGTTGCATAACCGCATCCGTTACATTACACTGACCTCGTCAGAATTCCCCTGCCACACGGGGCTGTTGGGGCCAAAGAAAGAAAAAACTATGAAAACCAAAACTGTGGTGGAGGGTCCCTGCAGATTTGGGAGCTGAGGTTTGCCTACCATATTGCAAAGAGAATTATACTACAACATGGATTCCTAATCTCTATACCGATGGGCATTAAGAAAACAAAGGCTTAATTCATTAGCCTCGGGGCCTTGAGAAAATAAATATCCCTCACAAACCCTTTCCCCAGTTCTCCTACATCCTTTAGCAAATCAATTGGATCTTTCTCATCTTCAGATGCTTCGTCTCGACCACGTTTCTGGAAATATTGAAGGGATAAGGGGAGTCAATTAGCTAAGATTTGTAAATTTATAAACACCAGAGAACAATCTCGCTTGACATTTTGGTTATACATTCAGTTAATACCTTTGAACACACTCTCTCCCATGTTAGCCCAACAGCATCACCTCCCAACGAATCATACCACAACTTCAACTTCATTGAGTACTGTTTCTGCACATATTATAACAGAATGTCAGTAAAGAAGTGTGATGCACTGGTGCTGTTACTATCAAGAAAGAAGCATTTCAATATGCTTGCCTCTAGATCTCGAACAAAGCAGCTTAACGGATCAAAGTCTACCATCATCTTATTTTTCACTTCCTCCGAACTTCCCTTCATATCCCCGGGCAACAAGAAAGGGCGGAAAACCTTGCTAGCATTTCCATGAGCCACATGTCTCCCTGAACAAAATTTGCACATTATGAGATTTGCATCAATGAAAATAATAACACTTCAACAAATTAGCCTCCTGGTTTTTTTTTTGGGGGTTTTGGGAAGATGGTGGGTGTGGTGGGGTTTGGGTGGTTGTGAAGAGCGCGTGGTGGTCTTGACATACCTTTGTTTACTTCAGATGGGAAGAGAAGCCGATGGGGATAAGGTAACCTATCCCTATGTAGAAGAACTACTGCATCATAGTTGTTCAATGGAGTTCGAAAAATGCACTGCAAGCAGAAAATTGTGCTGTAATTATTCATAGATATGGTAATATTCATTTTCAGGAAACCAGGAGTGCAACAACATCTCACAGATGTGCCTCACTCACCTCCCATCTGTAAGAATCAGTCTGATCCTCCAATATGAGTTTAGTCAATAAGTTCGCACTGCTTCGAGCATAAGCCATCAACCTTTTAAGCTCCTTTTACATCAAGATAGCCACATACAAACAAGGAAAAGGTTATTAGCACTATTAGGACAACTCTACATTGATGAAACATACCTTAAAATTATTTAACAGGCTGTACACATAGGGTTGAGGAACTGCCAACAAGACAAATTGTAGCAGTTTGCCTCAAATAAAAACAAGAAGCTGAAACACGATCCGGTTCCAAGACTAGTGGACACTGCTTTATAATTTTAAATAGTATTATCGGAGAACAGGGTTTTCTCTCATATGTTTGTGTTTGTTGTGTGGGTTTAGGGAGGGGGAGGGGTTGGGAAAAACAAAAAGAGAAGTAGATGATTTAGAATATTATCGATGGGAAACAACATCTGACAAAAAAAGGAGGGAGAAACAAATAAAGTTTTTTTCTAAAAAAAGACTATTTAGCAAGCATTAAAAACACCATACTTGCAATAAAAACAAAAAGTAACAAAAAAACACTATTTAGCAAGCATTAGGTGGCTAACAAACCATTAAGTTTGGCGAGCATCTGGTCCAAGCTTCGGATGCCTTGTCATAAGCTGTAGCCAGAAACATTGCCGGGGTTATGTTTTGCCCATTTTCTTCAGACACTTTTCTACTTGACATGAAGTTATCCTAAATAAACATGAGGTGAAATAACAACTGTTAATACAACACATAAAATAATACCAAATTAGCATATATTTTCAAAAATATCATTTTCTGAACTGCATAACTTACATTAATCTCTTTATGGTCATCTGGGCCAAAATCATTATTTATGTCAACAACCAAAGCAGAAAAGGTCCAATCATACTCTGCTATAAGTCTCAGAAACCTGACAAAAAGGACAGTGTTGCACAGAACAGCATCGTTAGTAGATAAGTTCCAAAACATACTTTCCATGAATTTACAGCCCCCATGAGGCCAGCAGAACTAGAAATTGCAACAAGTTGTGCTTGATTTGCTAAATCGTCACAGCAAATTGTTTGCTCCATCCCAAATGTACCCTAACTTCATAAAAAACATTCAAGTTTAACTTGTTTGTACGTCTGTAGGTGATGAGGTATCCTCATATACACTACTTCAAAGAGCTGCCAATAAAGAAGGAACTCGGTAGATTTGATTTTAAGGATATTCAAAAATAAAATTAAAAAAAAAAAAAGAAAACAATTCTGACCATTATAGCAACCCTTTTTTGGCCCATGTGAATATATTCTTAATAATATACGATTTTAAACAGCAACAGGGAACTCAACCTTATAAATCCAGCAACCCGTGTGCAAGGAACATTAAATGGTAAAGGCTTCAAAAAAAGATATGCAACCATTAGTTCAATGGCCTCCTCTACCAAGCAAGCTGAAAACAAATGTGAAGCGACCCATCTCTTTGCAAGCCTTAAGAATATAAATGGAAAATAATGTTAATATGAATTATTTCTTTTTGGAAGTATAGAAGAATTTTGATCATCAACAAAACTGCAGCAACAAAAGTAGAAACTGGGCAAATTAGCTTACTACAAATTCAAAAGTCTCACCTGACAATTGGGCCAAATACAGGGTAGCGACCCTGTAACCCGTTCATCATGCTTGCATGCTGACCACGAATAAAAAGTATCTTGTCTGTAGAATAAACCTGCTTTGCTTGATTTCCATCTACAAATAAAAATGGGTTTAGGAAATTAAACATCAAAAGAGCCAGGCTCGCAAACATGTGAATGGGAAATCATATATCCATCCATTCTTACTTTCCCTTTTCACCAAACTCAACCCTCTCTCGTGCAAAATTTTAAGACGAAATGCATATCCAGACATGAATACATCAACATCATCCTCAGTAGCAGTACATGTCATCCCCCATCTATTCTGGAGACTGCAACAATACCATCATTAGATAGGTCTTTCAATATATATAAAGATGTGTGCACACAAGCTATTGTGCATGTGTGTCAGTATAGGTGTAGCAAATGAACAGAAGAAAAGCTGGGCTGGCACCTCTCGCCGATTTTAATCAGGAAAGCTGATTTAGTTTTCTCTATTGCTATTTGGTCCATTGGCCAATTCCCAGAACCTTCCAACTAGATCAGAGAAATTAAAAGGATCTTCAGAAACAATCTGAAAAAATAAGTCTTAAGGCATGGAAAATGGAGCATTCAAAAGAAAAGTATACCTGAATCAAAACTTCCAGTGGCTGAATGCAAGATGGGATGAGCTTCTGTAGTCTTGAAAAAGAATGTTTTTCTTTGGCCAGCAGGTGAGGTTCAGGGGGGAAGACAGACGTAAACCTGAAAGCTGGCAATTGTGATAAGCATACATAAATGTTATTCGCCAACAAGGGTGAGAAATTGAGTAATCTAAGAAACATAGAGCCAAAGCAAACTTCCACTTCAGAACAAAATTTCAAACCAAATTTAAATAGTTAAAAGTTATGCTACTCCTGTCTATGAATAATGATAAGCATACACCAATTTTGTAAGCTAAAAGAGGTTGATGTGGAGAGCAAAGAAAGCTTGTTACCTTTATATGGAACAAAACCACAAAAGAAAATAAAACCGATTAGGAATTAACATCAAACTTTGCTCTACCCGATTATTTCCAAAACATGCAACTGTCTTCATGCTACCTCACACGAATTTCATAAAGGTGTATTGATCTAATTATTGAAAATAAATTTACATGACAACGGTCATCAAGGTAAAATGATGGCACGGCATAACGATAGAAAAGCCACCAAAAACCACTAAAATAGAATTAAACAATAGAAATTTAATGATAAGGGAAAATACCTGAGTCCAAAGGCTGCACACTAGATATCTTCAAGGGGATATCTTCAATAAGACGCAAGCGCTTTGACAAAACTTCAAACGCCTCAAGCAAACTGGCAGAAAATGATACAGGATCTGATAAAAATAATAACGCTGTTATTGCAGAACTGTATTCTTTTTTTTTAAATTGAAAAAAAAAAAAAACACCAAACCTAACATACCAACAAAGCACCAAAAGAAAACTACAAATACTCAAAGCAGTTAACAGTGAATAGAATTACCTTTAGCTCCATGAAGTAGAGAGAAGTCAAGTTGATCAACTATTTGCACAATATTTTCTTTTGATAGAGAAAGATGATGCAGGAGTACATATTCAACAATTCTTTTTAAAATGAGATGTCTTGTCCACTGTTCACATTCCCACACTGTAAAGTTAAGAAACAAAGTTATTACATTAATCATTGTCACCCCCACTCAGTCAACTAATTGAAAGCAATAGAATCATGAAAAATGCCTCACCGGTGCTTTCTGCAATTGTACCATCTTTAAATCTCCGAAGCTCTGCCTTCTCCCCCCAAAACTTTCGGAACCTCAGTGCCTAATGCAAAGGGCAACTACAATCAATACTCCCATCCAAAAAGGATGAAAAAAAAAGGAGAAAACTAGAACATAGTAAAAAATTTTGAACTCAAGTACCTCGTCTTTATTTTCAGCATTTGGACCCATATCAACTACCCTAAAAACTTTATCCGGCAAGCTCACTGACATTCCAACAAGTAATGGCTCTTGATCAAGTACTGATAAGCCCTGGAATCAGAAAATAGGAAGAATAAATTGATAAGAACAGAATATATCAACATAATTAGATGTACTAAATGTTTATTTGATCCCATACATTTTCTACATTCCATTCCAGAGGAGTGTTTCTCCAAGTAACACGAATGAACTTTGCTCTATCACCCAATCCTTGATTCAGCAGATTCTGCACCTTCTGTTCATATAATCTCCAACATTCATCATCCAAACAAAATCCCAATGCCTGAACCTCAGTATGTCCCCTCAGATTCAATCTAAAAGCAAAAATATATATATATAGAAAATAAATGCAACAAAGTTATGATGCAGAAGAAAATTGCAACTGATCAAGAATTAAAAGCACAAAATGACATGAAACAGCATTGCATTATTTTGAAACCTAGAACTCAAACATAGGAACCAAAACCTGTGTGCTTTCAATAACCAGCTATGCATGAGCAAGGCACATGCAAGCATTTTCATGATAAAGCTATTTGACAGGCAGTATGCAACTTCAAGTTAATTCAAAAGCAAAAGTTGTTTGATCTCTGCTCTAAAAATGTAATGACTATTTGCTTTAAAATCAACTAGGCCAGGCTAAGACGAGACTTCAAGACCACAATTGAAGATCATTCTGATATGCACATGAAAAGTCTTTTTAAAAATATAATATTTCAATGGCAATGAAATCAGATTGAGGTGTTTTGGCCCTATAAATTTTTTATCCAGTCTGGCTAGATGAAGTAGACAATTAAATAAAAATACCTAACACAGTAATCATATTTAGTAGGATAGTCAATCTTGGTCAAAAATATCTCCTCAAATCCACCATCTCTGCATTTCTCCACACACTGAAGTGTTGAAGCAGCCTCATCTTGGAGCTGAATGTTGGACAAGAATTAAAAAGAAGAAAAGATCTTCAGGCACTTGCAATTTGGTTCAAAAGGAATAGAAATCTAAGAAGGGATCCACTTTTCTGTACTATAATAAATCAAGCCATTGATATGCTGGTTTAACAGTACCTCAAAGAAACCAACACTTGTCATCCGAAAAGCAAGATTTACTTGAGCGGATGGGTCGCATATAACAACTGGAAACAATTCTTTATATTGCACTTTTTCCTGCAACCCAAAGTCATTATAACTATAAATTTGATAAACAATGAAACATACGGGCGAATGATATCCCAGATTAAAAGACGGATAATAATTGAGGAACACCATGTAGTAGTAGGAAAATCACGAAACAACACACTAACTAGAACGAAATTTTGGATGATCCCAACCAATCTGACAAACAAACCCCATTTTATGATCAATTACCTCCTAAATCTGATCACAGCCAGAACAAAATTATAGTTCCACTTAAGTGGTTGAGGCTGCATAACCATCTTGAATCCAGAGGATGGCGACTGCTTAGAAGATGTTCCCAGTAAGAATTCTCTCTTCTTTTTTTTTTTTTCCTTTTTGATGTATGTGAGTCTTGGTGATTTTCATCAAAGATTATATTGAAGTGAAAAAAAAGGAATGGCATAGAACATGCAAGAGATTGGTTTTGAGCATCCAGCAAAATCAATGAAAGCCATCAAAAACCAAATACACATATTAGAAGAAACAGGCAAGTAACAGACCTGCTTTGAAACTCCCTTCTGGCCTTGTGGTGGAAAATAAAGCCCACGGTTCCACAATTTTGAAGTGGCTGCATAAAATAATAACAGTAGGTATTCTTGTGGTTATAATAAATACTCCTCTAAAAATTGACCAATTACAGTAATCTTAACCCCAAAATTTTACTTAATAGCTAGGAAAAGATTATTAGACTTCAGGTATAGACTAACGAAAGAGTAATAATTAAAACCTTAACATACCAATGAAATCTAACACAACACGAATTATCTGCACTGCCTTCATAGATTTGTTAATTTTCTCCAGACTCACAAGATATGACAACAAGATAGAAATTAAATATCCATTTAAGCAATCATGAACATATATTGAACTTCTCTGCCGCGCCCAAACCTGCAACAAACACAAAATTATAGGATCATGTACAGAGTATGCAGCAATAATCAAAATGATCAAGACATCTAACATTATACCTTCAGCAGGATTAAACTTTCTCCCAATTCTTTCCATCTACAAATAGTTTTCTTAACATACTCTGCATTATCCTCCAGAAACATGTCTTCCAAAATACTACTATTGTACTTTGGGGTAGCCAGAGCAACACCATCTTCAGGATAATTCGAGAAACAGACAAATAAACACAGGATTAACAAAACCACATAGCTCATAAACAACATAACTCAATTAGACAACATACTACCTTGATTAAAGGCCCGGACATTATTCCGGGTCAAGTTTAACTTTGAAATGCTAAACACGGATGTTGCGGTAGGAATTATCCTCACAAAAAACCCAGGAGCCTCAGCAGGCTTCACAGCTACAATATCATATTTCCAAGAATCTCACATTAATGTAATGAGAAACAAGAATCTCAAAACTCAAATTAATGTAATAAGAACAACCATTATTTGAAAAAATATGCAAGGAGAAACAAACCTGGATGGATGAGCAATACAGGTTTTCGGGCCTCATTCTGTATGACAGACCATTCCACTTTTTCAAATGAAGAAGAGGACTTCAAATGCTTCTTTATTACACAGAGGTAAAGACACCTTTTGGCATGATACCGGTGATTAAGATAATCTTTCTCATGGAAACACTCCTGTAATGAGGGAAGAAGCTTTCAGAAACTAACAACTAGACGTAATAATTAAGTATGTACCTACTAAAGCAGACATAATATAATGTAACTTCAAAAGTGCTATGCATTTGGGTTTTCTAATTATGCTCTGTGCTAGTTGACCATTCATACACCTATAAATCAGCAGCTTGAATTTCTACTTATGTAGCACATAATGCACAGTATCCTCTGTCAAATAACTTAAAAGTTTATTGTTCTGAATCGTGCAGTAGCTAATAAGAACCTAATTAAAATTTCCACATACCCTGCGCACTTCATCATTTTATCACAAGTAAATCAAACACTGCAATCTCATGACTCAATGATAAAGTTTTGCTCATCAGTCAGTTTTAGTGAAAAAAAAAAAAAAAAACCTTTGGCAGCCCAACAAAAAGATCGACATTGACATCCGGCTTCACCGCACAATTTAGTGAATAACTTCCACCAATTTTAATAGTTTTTGGCTTCTTAAACTTGAACTCCACTTTATCTGCACCAATGTCTCTCACAAAACCCGGAGCTAAATCCGATGTAACCTGCCGAAATTTTAACAAAAAAATAATTTCAGTAAATTCATTAATTAAACAAACGACCAATACGACATCAAGAATAAATATGTTAGATAGAACTTCGTGAGTCTTTTGCTCTAGTCAGAAACCAAAAGAAAACAACAGACTTACCTGCAAGCCATCGGGAATTTTATTGATGGCCTTTTTAATGGCCAAAACGGTATCATCGACGGCCTTGGTAATAGCAGGTGTTTGGTCGAAGTGGACCTCTTTTAGAAGCTCTTTTACCTTGAACTCCATAGGATCCGTCAACGTGGTGGTCGTATCAGCATTCATTGTTCTTCGCCGGTCTCTCGCTCCGCTAGTTAAACGGTTTAAAACGAAACTGACAGTTGGCTTATTTGCAACTGTCGACAACAAATTAGGGTTTAGTGAGGGGTTTAGCAGTGGTGGCGGGAGAATAAGAGGACCGATGAAGGACACGGAACGAACAATTACTTTTATAATTTAATAAAAAATAGCAAAACGTTTTAATATATAACAATTAGGTTCCTAAATATTTTTGAAAATTATAAAATTTACTAAACCTTTTCAAATGCTTACAAATACGCCCTTATTGAACCAAATTCGGCTAAAAGTCCCGTTTCCGTCACCACAAGGAAGAGGCAAATTGCCTCTTCAGTGGCATTAAAACTAATTTAATAAATTAATTAACACAAATAGTTAATTTTAAAAATTTTTCTCACTAGTTTGCAACTTTGCCGGGCTTACACCCAACCAACTTGTGACATCGGAGTTGGGCCTTTGGGCTTGTTCTTATGCATTCTAGCAGTCGTAAGGGTTAAGGTAAGTGACGATGGAACGAGAATCCTAGTCTTCCCTGCCTCAAGGCTTTTACGATTTTCCAACTGATATAAGACAATCCTGTCCTTTTCATCTAAATTTTCACTCAATACTTGCTCGACAAATATACCAATACCTGGTGATGATAACGTTAGTAGTATGCTACTGACCAATTCAATGTCGGATTCTTGCATTAGAATTACAACGAGAAAGGAGAATTCTTACATACATTTTAGTATTATGAGACAAAAAATAGGTGAACCCACTGTTTTCTTGCTCAATTATCAGGCCAAAAATCATGTTGCTCTTGGTTTTGTGCTTTGATTTTTGACTCTCACGTTGTGAATAGGAATACTTAGTGCTCTAGCTGCTAGTCCTGATATCAGGCGCGGTCCCGAGTTTTTCTGAATTTGCCTTGTCAAATTTAATGTCAAGTTAAAATTTGAGTCAAATTTTGAGTGAATTGTCTTAAAAACCACTGCTGCTTAGTGTCAGCCATGTGCAAACCGAGACGGGATGAGTAATGAAATCTGCTATGGAAGTTGCGGCAGTCACTCAAAATCTGTACCGTTGATATGGATTGTGATCAATGAAAAGGAACAGACGTTTAATTATATATTTATGAATCGTTTTGGACCAGAACTCTTAATACCTGCCTTGTGAATGGAAGAAACCAATGGTCAATTCACCGGTTAAATTATAAATTAAAGAAGGAAAAAAAAAAGAAAGAAAAAGGGAGTGCCAGGAAGTTGAATGTTTTTGCAAAAGAAATACGTTGATCAGTTCATTTACATTCTTTCTTCATCTGCCAAAGGTTTTGCATAGATTCAAAGCGTTAAAGGAAAAGAAGAGAATTATAGTAGATAGCAGCATAGGAGGGACAGAATCAATAGTCAAGTAAAGAACATGCACTGATGTAGGAAGACTAGGTCTAGATCCAAGTGAATGATACTTCTCCCAAGGTTGGGGCAATATTCTACACCTGCCTTCTTCGTTTATTCGATCAAAAGAAATCGGGGTTTGATCGTAATTGTACTAGTTAGTTAACTCTCCACATACATGCATGCATGTATTTCATGCATACATAAATATGGACAAAGTCTTGCTAATACATATGCTCTGTAAATTATGATGTATCAATCACAGAGAATATCTGAATTCTCTACGGAAATCTTAAGAATCTACTGATTATAATCTGTTTTCAATTATTATGTCAAGACAATAATGCGATCAGTATCGGGAAACAATCCATATCTTGACATTTACAAAAAGAATCGATACAATTACGTCCTTATTCGATGATAAACAGTAGCATTATATATCATTACACAATATCGAACGGCCATTAGTTATTCTTACAGCAAGGCAAGCTATGTCGTAGTACTGAACACTGGCAAGGGATTTCCTGATACTAATACTGTAGATGACGCCTAAATTCTAAGTACGATTTGGATTTGATACGATTCACGACAATTATTTGAGAGCAGATGGAACTTGTATTTACACGCCGTACCCAAAACGCTCGCGCATCGAGGTTTACATCTCACGCTCTAATTTCCATCATATTTAGTGCACTAATCTCCGTGTGCAGGCTCTAATAAAGGGTAAATTAACTCGTGCAGAAATTGTGATGCTGCTGGTCCAACAAAGAAAGCGAGACAGGAAAATATTTTGAACATTTGAAAGACATAAAGTAGGGAGAGGGAGACTTATGAGGGTGAAAGAGAAGCTATAGTCTTTAGACTTCCTTAGAGGAGACAATTAGAGGTTACAGTGAGGCTTAGATGTCATGATACTGACAGTAGAATAACCTGTCTTTTTTAGGACGGCTTATTAGATGGTTTCTTTCTCCTAGAAGAAGAAGAAGCTGCTCTCTCTTTTATGAACGATGGCCCATTGGGTCCTCTCTCCCTCCTTTTTCTTTTCTATCTTGTTTAAATATTATTACTTTAGCCTTACCCTCGCCAAAGAAGATCTAAGAACAATCACACTAACCCCACTTTCTCACCAAAAGGATTTTCAAAACCCCTTCACAAAGCTACAGAGAGAGATCTCAAAGAGACAGACATTCCAGTTGTTTCTTGTTGCTTTTGAGGAATGTATTTTATTTCCATGAACTGTTTCCAAAGCCTAGTAATTAAATTTCCAAGTCTCTAGGGTTTGCTTCTTTATTAATAACTGCATGCATGCATGCATGCATGCAAAATTTACTCCACGAAGGCCAGCGGCATGCATAAACAACGTTCGATAATCATCAGTAAAGGCAATTAATTTGACAAGGCAGATCAGATACGCCACGTGTCTTCTTCCCCTTGGAAAAGTGGAAAACCAAAACCCAACTCGCGGCGGGTCCCGCCGAATCCAACGAACCACATTACATCATGATTAACGAGCATGTTTGCAACAATGAATGTCTCTGTTTTGGTCTGTGTGAAGCAGTGAACCTTTTAATTTAATTTAATTTAATTTTTGTCTTATTCTAAGAGATGATTAAGCAAATCCCAGAATTCCATTAAAAAGACTACGAATAGATCTTCATTAATAATCGTTCGAATTTATAGGCATTAGAGCAAACCCTAATCTTCCCCAGCTCCAACACACATCGCGTGTAAATCAACCACGACACTGGACTAACGGAAGTAAACCGCACGCGACCGGGGGGTCGCGCGAGGGGATATAAAATCAAACAGTGTATGTGTAATCGGAAATGTACCACTTATAATAGTGGTCTTGTCTTGGGCAAATCGTAGTTTTCGTTGGTGGGTTTACAAAGTGAATGAACAGAGAAGAGCATCTTTTGGAAAGCGGTGGGTGGTCGTCCCGATTGTCGAACTATGAAACTCACCAATCTCTAGACGATCTGATTCTCTTCTCTCTCTCTCTCTCTTTGTCTGTCTTCATGTTTTTTTTGAATCTTTTGATCAAATGGGGTCGATTTTCCAGAGGAGCGAGTTTGTTTCGGTTTGGCTATCATCAATGTGGGGTTGAACTTTTTAAACAGTTCTTTGGTTTTGTTTTATAGGCATTATCAAATTAGTCCTTAATAGTTCGTAATTGTTATAAATATTTTCATACATTTATTAGTTATATCAAATTCGTCCCCATCATTCAACAGCGCTAACGAACAATAAACAAGGGTAAATCTGTAATTTCACTAATATAGTTGAATGAAATGAATGAATTTGAGGTAAATTATAAATGGACTTGGTTACGACATCTTAAGGTATCCTTGCTTCAAAAAAAATTTTTGTGTATTAAATCTAAAATAATATTTGTAAAATTTAAAAAAAAAAGAAAATGAATTAAAATATAAAAATTAAATATTAAATAATATTTAAAATATAATAAAATAAATAATATTTAAAATATATATAAAAAATTTAAAATAATTTTTGAAAGAATCGAAAGAAAAAAGAAAGAGAATAATAATACGGTAGTGAAATCTATTATAAATATGTGGATTAACTTTTTTGCTTTTACAAACTAGAGGGGTCAATTTGATAATTCACTCTGATATACATGATTTGTTATATTTTATGTTGGGTATTTTTTTTTTTATATATAATTTTTTGACCTTTTCTTTATGGAGTTTCCATCTTTGACTCGATCAAGTTCTCTCTCATACACATAGATTAAGCCAAACAAGTAAGCAAGCAAAGCCAACAGATGATGATGCTGCTTTGATGATTGCAGAGTATCTGATTTTGGGATACTTTTATTATCTCGCTTTAGCTTTTATTTTTGGTCTCTCTGATCAAAATCTCCGGATCTTCTACTAGTTTACTGTTACTATTCCTATTACAAACCAAATGCTTTTTTGGGTTTTGGGGTTTTTTGGATTCGGAACTTGAGGTTATTATCATTACTAAATTGGCCGTGTTAGCTTCACGTGATTTCAGGGTACGGCTACCCTCTGTATTTTACTGATTCACAATACTGTTTACTGCATTGAAACTGTTTGTTTAATTGCCTAGCCAGGCCACGCATATTTTTAGTAAATACTCAAGAATTGGACTGCCTATAACGACCAACGGAGTCGGTGGACATGCCCCTTGTTGTATCAGTGGCACTGTTCTACTATTGAATGCCATGTAGTGAATATACAGTAGCAGGATACCACTAATCCAAAACCAAAACCAAACGCTGGCTGCTCCGAGTGTTATAACTAAGTACAGTTTTATTACTTTAAAACGAGAGTAATTGAACCTTTTTAAACTTGATTTAGGTACATTTAAGAAGATATTATGCATGTAATATTAATTCCAACCTTCGTATATAGGTGGGGTCGAGTATGGTGGGGAGACGAGGGAGGATGTGGTATAGTCATAGAAGGAAGAGTGGAAATGGGGGCGCGTGGGAGAGGGGGAATGGAACTATTCCATTTTCCTTGGGAGGCTGGCAGTGACAGAACAGTGAGAATACGGACAGAGGTTTTGATGTATCGGTTTTGAGTCGGAGATAAGTTTTAACAGTAATTGTAATAAGAACAGTAGAGTGAGAGTCCTCGTGATCGGAGACGGCAGATCCATGGAAGACTGTTCCCGCTAGTCACGTGGGTTCTTTTGACTCTCCAATGACCAACCCAACCCAACCGAACCGAACCGAAACCAGCGTCCCCTCGGTTCGCTTTGTTAGGGGCGCCCCTTTCTTTGTCGGACTTCCACTCTGTTCACCTTGCCCTACCAATATTATTCATTTTTAAGATAGATTTCTGGTGATCTCAAAAGAAGAAATTTGGGATATTAAACTTCATGGTGGTGAATTAAAGTTTAACCTGGCCACTGTGCCTCTCGTGGCTATAAATTGGCGTGCAGAGGGGAAGGAAACTCAATTCTAAAAGCAGTAAACCAGTACAAGTTACAGCAACAGTTGCATCGATGGAGAGTCCTTGTTGGGGTAGTAAGTAATAGTGGCAGAGGGTTTTCAAGCACACAGTTGAAATGTACACTTGCCATTACCCTACTACTACGAACACTGACTCGCTTACAGACTTTCTCTCTCCCTATAATATAATACTTTAATATGATCTCTCTCTGTCTATAACATGCAATCTGGGTCCATCTCTGTCTCCGTGTCTTTATATATCTCTTGCTATATACGTATGCATATCTCTTCATTTGCATTTCACGACAACGTGGACTGCAGGTGCTGACTGGTATTTCACCATTTTATTAGCTTATAAAGCTACCAGACAACCAGCTCTCCTCAGCCCCTCTCGTACATTTCACCCTCAGCTCTCCCTTCTAAGTTCTTAATTCAAACTCTATATTATTACATCTCGCTCTCAGTTTACTATTTCGCTCGTACTCTCTGCTTCATCTCTTTAACTATAAACTCACCCATCACTCCCTTTTATCATTGCAGAGATTGCTCTCTTTTGTTAATTTCTCTCTCGCTTTTATTTGCGAACCCTTCTTCCTTCTTATTCCTCCTATTCTTGCTTGGCTTTCTTTGTTTCATTCGTTTGAATCAACCCTTTTGATCCTTTATCATATAGGTTTAAATTGGAGGAAAATAAAGAGCGGGGTGAGAGATTGTGTTCATCAACAGAAAAAGAGAGAGAAATCAAGAAACGATGCATCAGTGCAATAGCTCTCAAGGAAACATGGTGGGACCGTGTTCATGCGGTCTGTTTCAAAGCCAAAGCAATTCCTTTTCCATGCTATTTTCTATGCCTAACAACAAATCTTTCGATGAAACAGACATGTATCGTTTCATATCTCCTTCTCCGTCTTCTTCTGTTGATTGTACACTCTCTTTAGGAACCCCGTCCACTCGTTTGACCGAAGACGATGTGAAGCAGATCGGCCATGATCAAAGATACCCAGGTTCTTGCATGACAAACTTTTGTTGGGATTTTTTGCAGACCAAGAATTCACCTTACGCAGCACAAAATCATAAGACCACCCGTGGAAGCAACAGTAATACCATAAGTAGCAACTCCACCAATGATCCCCTCCTCGCCCGCCGCTGTGCAAACTGTGATACCACTTCTACTCCCCTTTGGAGAAATGGACCTCGAGGCCCAAAGGTAATAATCGATATCTCAACTAAACTGAACTCCTCAGACAAGCAAGAGTACTTCATACATATACCTTAAGCCAGACGCGATTCCTGTTCTACTACACACTTGCTTTGTTTGTTTATTTGTTTTCATGATTTTGGAGTACATAATTAATTAATTTTGAATATTTGATGAATTGCAGTCCCTCTGCAATGCTTGCGGAATTCGGTTCAAGAAGGAAGAGAGAAGAGCAACGGCAGCAAATGCCAACAATACCAATGGTGCAGCCGCATCAGGAGTAGCAGAGCAGCACCATAGTTTTTACAACAACAATTCGTGGGTTCACCAGACGCAGACCCAAAAAACGCCTTGTTTTTCTCCACCCGCTAACGAATTCAGGTTCATTGAAGACAGTGATCAAACTTCTGATAATACGGGCATTCCCTTCCTCTCTTGGAGACTTAATGTCGCTGACAGGCCTGGCCTTGTTCATGACTTTACAAGATAAAAAAGAAAGTAACGGTCAAGATCATGATCATGATCATCAACTGACTTGTAACGTGTATCACGATGATGATGTTGAAGAGGTGTTCGTGATGGTGATGATTATGGTCCCCGGTCTCGTTTCGTCTAGTCTCGTCAAATTCTTTTTTTTTTTTTTTCTGTTCCTTTTCCCTTTTTTTTGTCTTAATTTTCCTCCGTCATATATAGGTGGAGTGAAAATGGGATAATTCTATGTTCTTAGTTTGCTTTCCTGGTTAAGTTCTTTAGCTTTTCTCTGTCAGTTCGCTTTCTCAACAGTTGATCTCGTAGATGACGAAGATCATGATGATGGACGACAATGATGAGAAGAGTGCACCCTTTTAACCTGTTGATGATGTTATATGATAATGTAGAACGAGTTCTTGTCTGGATAAGTACGATTATAGTATTATATATGGGATGAAGCTTTTATCAATAATATGTTTACTGATGTGGGTACTGTATCTGTTATTTGTTATGTTATGGCTGCTTTTTGTGCTTTACTGAAATTGATAAACTGATTGTGGTTGCATAAGCTATGATATTCTGTTCATAAACCTGAAAGTCCAATCACACCATGTCCATCAACGTCTCTTTCTCCGAGCTGGAGGACACTTTGCAGTTCAGACAACAGTCATGAACTTGTCCTATTTGATTCGCAGGTCTCGAAGAAAAAATCTGACCGTCCAATTGGCCTCACGCACCACAGCTCTTGAAATCATCTAATTGTACCTTAAAATTATCCTTTTGGACATATTTCCGTATAGCATATACATACTGAAATTTTGAACGCATTCCTCAATTCTTCGAGATAGAGGAGAAGTACTCTGAGGTCGATTATTGATGATTTAACTGATGTGATTGTGATTGTGATTGTGAATTTACCATAGCAAGAGAGGAGACATCTGGTTGAAAGTTGAAACATGAAATCAGGAGTCATGCATTAATAATTTCAAGTTTGCAGTTAACTGAGCAAGGGCACTGTAGTTGAGTTTCAGTACTGTTTGTCCGCTGACAGAATTGCTGTCAAGGGTTTAGAACGATGCCTAGAATGAAGGTGCTCTATCTTCAAATTGGCAGACAAAAGTTTCTGCACTTTCTATGATGCGAATGGCCAAATTCAGAACTTATTGGCTTTATTACTGGTTCCAAGGTGAAATACAATAGCTAGCTGTATAACATCCATGAGAACAACTCTCTCAGAACATTATTCCCATTCAAGATACAATATTTTTTAATTTACAGAATGTTTTTGACTGTGTTGGGTTGTTCATAGGTCATAGAACTCATTAATCAAAGACAGAATCATCTTCTTTGAAGGAGGTTCTCTCCACTTATTTTTTCCTCAAGAAGATGACCAAAGCTTACAGAGACCAAAGACCACAGCAATAATATTTGTCTGTAATCAAGCACTGAAGTATATTGGGCCTTACAGTGATTCGCTCTAGCACCCACAAAAGTCCAGTTGGGTTCCACAAGGCAAATGGATCAGACCCTTAAGACCCTACCATGCTCAAACATTTCCAGCAAATTGCTGCCTCACGATATTGATTATTCTACCAGTGTTAGACTGTGCTATCACGTAATCGTTTCTTCTTAATTTAAATTTATATCACAATCAATCAACTTTATCTTGACATTTGACAGTACACTCGATCTTGTAGTCCCAATTACCTAATTTTAATCACAGTTTCTTCAATTACACAGGGCCTACGTCTGACTTTACAAAGGAAATGGCTGAACCATAACTGTCCCCGCCCTTGGTTATTGTTCTAAATGATCACCACTCACCTGGTCTAGTCAAGGTTTTGATCAGCCATTCGATCCATGCAAACTTCATAGATGTTTTCTTTTGTCTGAAAATGAAGCAAGCACACTGTCAAATTTAGCGTAAAATTTAAAATATATATAATAAAATTATTTAAAATATTAAAAAAATAATAAAATAATTGAGATAAAAGTTGAAAATTTTTGACATAAAGTACGTGATATATGTTATATTTTCCAACAATCCTCGAAATATTAGCAAAAGATATTGAAAGGTTGCGTGCAAGATTTACAAATTTTGTATCATGAAATTAGAATCTTTGGGCCACGAGGTCATATGGTGCATTAAAAATTTACCCTGAAATAAGTCAAAAGTTCAAGACTCAAGTTATCAACCCACGTATAGAAATGTTACAAGTGTTGTTTTCAGAATTTCAAGTGTATTAAAAGATCTCACAACAGACAACAACCCCGTACCAAACCTGTCTTTACTGCTTGTTTTATAATCCTTCTCCCTTTCTTTATATATAATTAGAATTAGTGCTCGACATGTCAAAAGAGAAGAGATAAAGTAATTACAGAAATGGTGAACCTTGTTGCAGCACAGAAGCCCTTGTTGCATGGGTTGATGAAGATGGCTGGGGTGAAACCCTACTCGGTAGACATCGAGCCAGGCACGGTTATGAACTTCTGGGTTCCGCGTGAAACCATCAAGAAATCGAAAAAGGGAGAAAAATCCAGCAGAGAGGTTGGCAAGCCAACCAAACCAGTTGTTGTTCTTGTTCATGGTTTTGCTGCTGAAGGTATTGTCACATGGCAATTCCAAGTTGGTGCTTTAACTAAAAAATATTCCGTTTACATCCCTGACCTTCTATTCTTTGGCGACTCCGTCACTGACAAAACCGACCGTTCACCAAGTTTCCAGGCTGAGTGTGTGGCTAAGGGTTTAGCAAAACTTGGGGTGGATAAGTGTACTCTTGTGGGGTTTAGTTATGGCGGAATGATTTCGTTTAAGATGGCCGAGTTGTATCCAAACTTGGTTGAAGCCATGGTGGTGTCTGGTTCGGTCCTGAACATGACTGACTCGGTTAGGGAAACCGCATTAAGCAGGCTTGGGTTCTCTTCTTCGACAGAGTTATTGTTGCCAAATTCTGTCAAGGGATTGAAAACACTTCTCTCTGTAGCCACTTACAAGAAGCTCTGGTTCCCGAATTGCCTTCACAAAGACTACCTTGAGGTTAGCACCAATTTTAACTATCACAGTTAATTGAAAACACAGAATTGCTCTTTGCATGATTATATCACTTAGATTTCATGCCATTAATGAGTAACTGGACCAGTTAGGTAGCACTTGCAGAATTGCTCTGTGTTTTCTTAGCAATGGTAGATACAGAATAATCTGTCAATGACGTATCTTCAAGCACGTAGCTATCAGATCGAATTCAGATGAGGCGCGGATACAGGAGCAAGAAAATGGGATGTGAATGGGCAGGGCGACATGTAACTTCATTGGCGTTTGTGATGACAACACAATCGAGAGTCCACACCATGCATCGTCATAAATGCTTTTAGTCCCAACAACTAAACCTAATTACTACTCAAAATTGCAACTCCTGACACGACATCTGTGAAAGCTACGTGTCTCATCCCAATGATTCACCCTTAGATTTCTAGCCTTTCAGTCATAGAGGAAATCAACGGTCATTAAAGGAGAAGTTGTCATAAATGAAAGGTCAAACACCTCTAAAGTCTTTCCCAGGGCCGGCCGAGCTACACAATAGGACCGGGCCCTACAATTTTCCCTTTAAAAAATAAATATGGGCATATTTACAATTTGAGCCTTTTAAATATGCTTTTTAAGATTTTAACCCCCAGTTAAATTTCAACTTTAACATTTAACCACCACAGTATCAACTCTAGGGTCTATGCCCAATCTCTATTGTGGGCAATGGTAGTTGTAGACAGTATACACAAATAGTTGATTAGAATTCTTAAATTTTAGTCTAAAATTAAGACCCAAATTTAAAATTAGTAATACATATAACTTTTATCCTTTATCCATAGATACTGCACTTTAAGAATTCATAAAGATCTTCCAAAACTTAGGGTTGTTACTGCTGAGAGCCAAACAATAATGGTAAACATATAATTTTCAAGGTTTTGAACATATTTTGCTCATGTTTAAGGAGAACTAAGAGATATACCGGATGGGAAATAGAACCAATTAACAAGAGTAAAACGATCACTGAGTGAGTAGGAGGGTAACAGGAGGATGACCATAAAATAATTGTAGTTCTGGGTTGCTATCAAATTACAGGTGATGTTCACAAACAAGAAGGAGAGAGCTGAACTCCTGGAGGCTTTGGTAGGCATCAACAAAGATGCCACCATCCCTAATTTCCCACAGGTAATCCAGTTAACTACATTTCTCCTCTTCTCATATTTTATTAAGAGTTTGTTCTCCAGAAAATGACGTCTGGCCCAATCATTTGACGAAAATTGCAGAAGATACATCTCTTATGGGGCGAAAATGATCAAATATTCAATGTGGAGCTTGCCCACAGTATGAAAGAGTAGGTCAAAACCACTCATCTATTTTAGACAAAAGCATAGGATTAATGATCAATTTAATATATGGCTTTACTTTGCTTTGCTTGGTTGATTCAGGCAACTAGGAGGGAATGCAACATTTCAGGGCATTAAGAAGGGAGGTCACTTGGTTCACCTGGAGCGACCCTGTGTTTACAACAGGGGTCTCAAGCAATTCCTTGCTTCTCTGCATGCAGATGGATCCCAGAAATGACAATCCACGCCATTCGCAAGCAACCCTAAACCTGTGTCTGTAATTCATTATCTATATTATGTATCACTGCTCAAAGTTGTGAAGTAGAATGAATAATCCTATTTTCCTGAAAATTGGAGATAATTGTTTACTATTACATGAATTTTTAAGTAAACCAAAATTTACTCTTTGTTCCCTGCTTTTTTTCCCCTCAACAACTGAAAAACAACTGTCATAGACAGACCCAATAAATGATACAAAGAATTACGGAGCATTTATAGAAGCAAGTTGAGCAAATTCATGTACTGGGATGGGAGGCATATATATGGACATGTACTTTGAAAGAATTAATATAAATACACTGGGGAGAGACACCTTATTGCAGGTGTGCAAGCAAACACTTCTATCTGAAGGAAGACTGAATTTCTTCAAGACTTCTTCCCTTCGTTTCAGGGACCCAGAGAGATACAAAAGCAACAGTAAAAGCGCTAACCATCCCGTAAATCAAGAAAGTCCCTGTTTACAGTGAAGAAACAACATTCATCAGTGCATAAATGTTGACCCATCCATTCAACACACAGGTATTATCATATGGGGAGTTGCTCGAGTCTCTATGACTGCCATTTGACCTAAAATTGGATTTTTTTTTTGGGTTAAATTACTTGCAATGCCTCTCGTTCCGTCAGGTGAGAGTAACAAACTGTTATTAAGAGGGGAAGTAAGTTACTCTTTCGCAATTCTCCCCATCTAACTGAAATTTTGCCAAACCACAGGGGGAGGCATCTGATAATACTCCCTTAGAAATATACCCAGAGAGAAAGAGAGAGAACTACCTTCCGGTACTCCAACGTAAAAGTAAATTTGCAGTCATTGTGGTAACCCAGGATACCAGCCAGTTTGCCAATGTTGCAGTGCTGCCAGCAAGGCTTTTGATATTAACTGGAAGTATCTGAAATTGGCAAATTTGAAATATGAGGACCTCAAAAGAACTGACCCTCATTCATTTTAATAATGGTAAAAGAAAAACAACTACAAAAAAATGCAGAAGCCCTAAATACATGGTTCAAGGAAATAGCAAACTCTAGGCTCAATTCAAGTCCTATTTTAGTGTAACACATGTCAGAAGCTTATTTTTTGAAATTCTAAATTTGGAGAAAAAAATTGTATAAACTAATATGGAGAATAATCATAGAATATTGAGAGAAAACCCATAAACCTGATTTAATAGCCATTAATAGCAAATAAATATGTTCACACATAATCAGTACAGCTAAATCTTTAGTCTTTGTTGAGACAAATCCATTTACCTACCCCAGTATGAAACTTCAAGTTATTCCATGTCAGTTTTCTGTTTCCTTATATCTATTAAGAAAGGAATAGTTTCACTCCAGAGTAATCATTCCAGCTCAGCACTAAGCAAGTGTACACCCCTGATGGCAATGATACGTGGGGACTAAGACTGTCACGGTTAAGGAAAATGTTTCAATTTTCTTTAATGTTAACAGCTACTGGGCAGGGGTTAGAGTGCTCAAGGTCAGACAACTACCAAAACAACCAGCAGAATTGACTATAAACAATCGCCACCTACTTGTTCAGCTTAATAATTTTTGTGGCTCAGAAATACTCATAATAGATCTTATGTCTGGAAATGTGAAATGCTTTGTTACAGTCAAATTTTGCAAACCTCAGACATAATGACCCAGGGAATAGCTCCAACTCCCAGAGAGAAGGAAATCACTGAAGCCTGGAAAACACACACACACACACAAACAGTTAGTCAAACTGACTGAGAAATCCTTAGTAAACAAACATTATCGGCAAAAAAGTACAGAAGAAATAATAATAATCTGCATGGGCAATCATACCACAAGCCCCACAAGTGAGAATCTTTGGATACAACACCCTGGTATCAGTGAAAGAAGAGGAAGAAGAAAGCGTCAAAAGCCAATCCTAATGTAATAGAGAAAAACTGGAAAGTTTGATCATGCAGGATAGCTAAGATCTTGAAACTGATAACCAACATATTTTGCACAATTAAGCTAATGAAGAACTGAGGGAAACTATTTGCATCACCAATCTCCATAAAAAATGCAATTGATACAAGGAACATGCTAGCAGCCATTCCAGAGGAGGAAATCTGCAAAAAGAAGAAGAAGAAGAAGAAGAGATTTCAAAGTTGAAAACTATGTTTATTTTATGTTTTCTTTTCAGGTTTTGTAGATTCAAAATAAAAAATTATAATGATAAAAAATCCATGGAACAAACATTTAGCTCAAACTCACCCAAAGAAGAAGCCTGCGACCAGCTTTGTCCATCAACCATATATTGACCCCAGTGGCAACAACCTATAGAAAAAAAAAGACAGGTTCTTATTCGATTACTCTTATCGAAATTCGTCTCTGATGTTTGGTTCACAACAATGCAGACACAAACCATTTTACCTGAACAAGCCCAAGTCCAAATGTAGCAACATTACTTGCTGAAATTCCTGTTCAAATTTTATAGCAGCTTAGTAAGCTATCAGTGTAATGTAGCAGTTAGAAGCCACTTAGAATATCATTGCCATTCAAATAACCATAGCCAATTAACTAAAATTCCAACATTGATATCAACTACTTGGGATGAGAACGCTGGAAAGTAGGGTTGAGTAGATAATTTTCTTAAGATAAAATTGCATCCATAACACAGCGAACCAAATAAAGATAGCTTATTTAAATCTCACCAGCACTAGCAAAATATATATATTTTTCCTTTCCTGCTTCCTATGACAAAATAATGGGTAGATGCCGCACACGTTTGGCCATGAACATCTCATAGCCCATATACTAACTGTTTACACATTCTGCATCCCCTATAAATATATAAAGATCAGTAAAATAACATTACAAGAAACATTGATCTCACCAGCACTAGCAAAAATGTTTCTGGAATACAATAAAACTCCATTGATGCCACTAAGTTGCTGAAGAACCAGTAATCCAATTCCTATCTGCACCATATCAATTCTCATTAAAGCTGCAAGGTCTAAAACAAAGGGTACAACATCAAGCCAAACTCTAAAATAAAATAAAATAACAAGTTTACCATCAAAGGAAACCAATATCTTTTTCGCTTGAGCTCAGCAATTTGTATTGTTGTTCTTCTACTTGATGATGCTACAGATCTCTGCATATATTACATCTTAGAAATGGTCAGTTTATCAAAGATGCACAAGAATAGTATCCTTAAGCTTATAATCTGAAGATCTCATGCACCACACGTTAAGTTAAATCCAAACGGCACAAGTTTCATTTGGGTGTCAAAATAAATTGTTGTCTAGTTCAACACCTTGATTTCATTAGCTTCAATGGAAATGTCTGTATCAAAACCACGTAAAACTTGCATAGAGGTTTCAAAATCTTCTGTCATCCCCATTTTGGCCCGCATGCCAACAAGAAAAATCAGCCAAGATAAAAAGATAACAGAATTCAAATAACTGGAAAATAAATATATGATTATGCCAGCCATCGAGGAGATTCTGGTATGAAAAACAAACCAGGTATCAATAATGTACATTGCAGAATTCCTGCAAACGAAGCATTAATGATCATTGATTAATAACTATGATTGATCAACTAATTTGCACAGCAAGCAATGTTCACTTGCAACTAAGTTATATGATGCAAAGGTAAATTTAGACATAAATGAAATATTCATGAGAAAAGAGTAGCACTTGCAGAGATTAACCGTTCATCTGCCTCTTTTGCAAGCAATTTCTTAGGCAGTTTTGAGTGATTTTATGAATTCATTTCTCAAAGAGAAAAAGTAGTTGACAAAATTTACAAACACTCATCCAAACATTGCACATGAAGTTTTAAAAATTTCTGGTTTTCATATTGTTTTAAGTACGTAGAAGAACTTATATATTTTATTTTCTGAATACCATTTTAAACAATTCCTTACTGCTGTATTAAGACCCAAAAGTCAATTTTATGAACTTACCTAAAATTGCAAGCACTCTCCAATTGACGAATAGTCCCAATAGATATGCCAGCATTATTCCAATTGTAACTAAGAGCTAGAAGGTAAAGGAAGTTGTTGAATTAACTAGTCATAATCATTTACAGTGAAAAGTAAACAATAAATAAACAAATTGAATGATTCAAAAGCATGAAGATGTAACCAACCTGATTAACAGATCCAAGACTTCCTCTCATGTTTTGAGGTGATATCTCAGCTATATACACAGGCACCTAGACAATATTAAAACCAACAACATTACTGGTTTTCAGCATTATGTATTTCAAAAGATTCGGTGACAAATTAAAAGTTACCATGTAAGATATTGCACCGACACCAAACCCTTCCAACAATCTTCCAATAAATAAAAACGAAGAATCCTACAAAACCACCAAAAGTTATACCCTCAAGAAGCATACATACATACCCAATTAGAAGTACCAAAATATCAGTAATCACTCACTTTGGGGAAGGATATAATCAGCCATCCTATAATGTTAGGAATTGTGGCAATCATTAGTAACTGCAATTCAACATAAAAATCCAGCAGTCAATGATAAATATTTGAAAAAATTTTCAATCAGAAAAGCAAATATGCAACAACAAAAGCCCTACTAGCACTAAAAGGTGGCAAACACAGAACTTCATGCCTCTGTTCTATTTTATTCTATACAGCACTAACTTTTTGTCCATATGGATTGAAATATTTAAGCAACGTATATCAAATTGAATGATTTTATTATATACCCCTTTGTGGCCAATGTACTCTGATATCTGACCACTAGCTATTGCACCAACCATAGCTCCCACATTGGCTAAAGATCCAAATAGAGAGAACTGTTGGCAAATAAGATTGAATTAAGGGCAAAATATACGAATATAATTATTAAAATATCGTGTCAAAAAGAAATGCCACACCTCTGAGATAGAAAGTTTAAGATCATTGATGATTTCGGCTTGCGTAGGTGAAGAGTAGCCTCACTGCATTGAAAATCAAAATAAAATTAATAAACGTCTGTTAAACGTGCTTAAACTTGTCAAGGAAATGGTGCGGTAAACAAGTTAAAGTGAAACCGAATTGGATGGGGCCAAGAGCGACGATGAGGACGCAAAAGACAACGGAGACAGAGCCGTCACGGAGGATCTGAGCCGATGAGGACATGATACTAGACTGCCTGGAGCCCATCTTATACCGACTCCCAGTGTGAAGAAACAGCTTACGAAGGTCCCTGGCTTCTTCATTATCGTCTCTGAAACTCATCGCCACTCGTTATTCAACGACAAACGGAGATGGAGACGGTGTTCGGATTGGGAGATGTGAACCAGGTTCGAGCTCAGTTTGATGGAATGCTCCAAGAGATTGATTGGGGTAGTTGGTGGGCCTGACAGGATGTACTTCCAGAACTGGAATATTATAGTTTGCAGGAGTTACACGTGTGAAGCGTGGGGTGTTAACGTGTTGTTTCTGGTTTGGATAAATCAGTATAAATAAAAGAAACCTTTACAGGTTAAGATAGCCTGGAGTGGTCAGAATCTTATCCGGTTTGGTATTAACAAAGAAGAAGAATGCCTGAGCTGAATAATACAGGCTTACAACTGGTAGAAAGAAATGATCTGACGCCGGAACTGGAAGTCGGCCAGGTCCTAACATGCCAGGATTATTGTTACGGGAGTTGCCATCGGCCATTGATGGTTCATATTTTGCCATGTTTTAGTATTATTAGTTATTACCAACATTAGAGCTGATACGGCATCGTTTTAAAGATGGTCAAACTGAGAATCGTTTTGAGCTTTCGGACAAGACGGCGTCTATCATCTTCAGAAAAAGCCTTTTCTTTGCCGCCATCTTTCTGCAACCGAAACAACTACCATCTCTTAAATGAAGAAGGCGTTTCATGCCAACACCTTGGCACCATCCATAATGATATTTCTCAAAACCCCTCACCAAATCCCATTCCGACCCCGGAAAATACCAAAACTGACCACCAAGTTCCCCACCGCCAATTCCCGCAATATACCCGAATTTTTAAACCGTTAACGTTCGAAGGAGAAATGGATGTCGCTTTGCAGCATTTTCGTGGCACAGATCCTCTATTAGCAACCGTAATAGAGGCACGCCGTCCCCCAACATCCGAATCCTGTCGATCGCCGTTTCTTTCTCTCCCATAAAGCATTCTTCATCGGCAACTCGCTTACAAAGCTGCAAAATCTATCTACACTAGCTTTATATCCCTTCTTGGCGGCGAAAATAAGGTACTCCCCGACGCCGTTGTGGCAATATCAGCTCAACAGCTTCGTGAAATCGGAGTTTCGTCTCGGAAAGCAAGCTATATTCATGACTTGTCAGAATATTTATAAATGGGGTTTTATCTGATGATTCGGTTCTCAAAATGGACGAAGACGCTGTTCGAAATGTTGACCGGTGTTAAGGGTATAGGCCCGTGGTCTTTGCCCATGTTTATGATATTTTCTCTGCACAACCCGGATGTTCTACGGGTGGGCGATCTTGGAGTGAGAAAAGGCGTGCATGGGTTGAAAGAATTGCCGGGAGCTTTGAAAGCTGAAGAGGTTTGTGAGATGTGGAGGCCTTACAGGTCTGTTGGGTCTTGGTATATGTGGAGATTAATGGAAGCCAAAAGAGCTTCACCAAATGTGGCGAAAGTGGCATCGGCTGCAGCATCAACGAGTGTAGAAGCTGCATAAAATTGTTCCTGTTAAAAGGGGATGAAGTTTTGTGAGTGTTTGGTTAGCAAGAAAATTTGCAGAGAAACGACAAAAGAATTTTCAATTTTCTTTACTGTAAAATCACCGGTCATTTAATACATTACATTGCAAGGAATATTTATATTAATAAAAAAAAAAGGCTCTCCACTAATTCTTCTGAATTTATGAATTGTTTAACTAATTAAATTAATAGCTAATAACAATCTAAATCTACCGTTAAAACTTGTAACTAATTATAATTCATAAATTAATTGTCATTAATCCCTATTAACACCAATGTATGATTAGCTAAGTTGCTAATCAACTGCCTTACTCTTCAAACTCAGCACTTGGCTTCGAAACAGCAGTAAAACTGCAACCAATAACAGGATGATTATCCTTAACATACCCCCTCAAACTGAATGGTGTGGAGAAAACATTCAGTTTGAAACAGAAATATTGAAAAGTTGTTGTAGAGAGAGGTTTGGTGAGTACATCAGCTAGTTGTTCAGCAAAAGGAACATAGCAAACATCTAATTGCTTATTCAAAATACGATCGCGGACAAAATGAACATCAAGTTCAATATGCTTAGTTCAGGAATGAAAAACAGAATTTTTGGCTAAAGAAGTGGCACTTTGATTATCACACCAAAGAACTGGAACTGCAAAAGGAAGCATATCGATTTCACACAACAGAGAAAAAAATCCAAGCAAGCTCTGCTGATACAACAGCTAAGGCACAATATTCCAATTTAGTGTTGCAGCAAGCAACCACTTGTTGCTTCTTAGATGACCAAGAAACTAGATTATCTCCTAGAAAAATACAGTAAGTACCAATAGACTTGCGATCATCTATATCACATCCCTAATCAGCATCTGAAAATGTTATTAGTTCATGTCTACCTGTGTTAAAAAATTGAAGACCAAGATCAGAGGAACCCTGCATATATCGTAGTAAACGTTTACAGGCTAACCAATGAGCAGTGGAAGGATTTGACAAAAACTCGCTTAGACGATTTACTGCATAAGAGATGTCAGGCCTGGTAATTGTAACATATTAAAGGTTACCTACCAGACTGCAATAGAGAGAAGGATCAGAGAAATAATCACCAGTTGATTTTGACAATTTCACGCTAGACAGCATTGGTGTGTCACACGGCTTACATTCACTCATTCCAACTTTGAGTAACAGATCCTTGATGTATTTAGTCCGGGATAAATGCAATCTAGTAGCTGATGCAGAAACCTCAATACCCAAGAAATAATGTAGAGATCCTAGATCTTTCAGAACAAAGATATTATATAAGCAAGTAATAAAATTGTCAATCTGCTGTGAATCAGAGCATGTTACTATAATACCATTAACATACACATGAAGAATTAGCATACAAGATGAAGAGCTCATGAAGAACAAAGAAGAGTCTGCCTTAGAATTCACAAAGCCTCGTTGAATAAGAAACAATTTAAGTTTATCATACCAAGCCTGTGCTGCTTGCTTAAGACCGTATATAGCCTTTGTTAATTTGTAAACATGCTGAGGATAAAGTGCATTAACAAATTCATCAAGTTGCTGCATATATACTACCTCTTGCAAGTCCCCATTTAGAAAAGTATTGTTAATGTCAAGCTGTCGAATGATCCACTTTCTCATGATCGCTATGCTCAAAACTACCCTTATAGTTACTGGTTTAATCACCGAACTAAATGTATTTGAAAAATCTACACTAGGAGTTTGATGAAACCCTTTAGTAACTAGCCTAGCCTTATACTTGGATACAGAACCATCCACATTATACTTCACACGAAAAACCCATTTGCAGCCAACAATTTTCATATCTTGAGTTGGAGAAACAAGAATCTGTGTGTTATTTTTTTGTAATGCCAAGAACTTAGATTCCATAGTTTCTTTCCAGTGAGGAACGAGAATTGTTTCCTTTGCTATAGTAGGTAAGGTTTCACCAGTATACACATGATAAACTTTAAACTTAAAAATATCACACTTAGCTCGGGTTAACATAGAATGATGATTTTGAACAGGTGGTGAAGAAACAGATGAAGAAGGTATAACTGTCGGCAGATTTTCAGATAAATTAAGAGTAGATGCAATAGGTGTATCAGGAGAAAGTGGTGATATCTGAGGAGTTGATTGAAAAGCTGTAGGATCTTGCCTTGTGAAACCTGTTAGGTTGCCAGAAACAGGAAACTTACTAACAAAAAGAATGGAAGACATAGGAACAGAAAATAGAGGATTTAAAATATTTGACTTTAAGGATGTAGAATGATCTGAATAAGGAAAAGATGTTTCATAAAAAATGACATACCTAGCAATGAAAAGTTTTTCTGAAGATAGATAAAGACATTTGTAACTTTTGTGCAGGGGACTATATCCAATGAATACACATTTTGTTGATCGAAAGGCCAATTTATAATTGTTATAACTGCGAATAAAAGAAAAACATGAGCAACTAAATACTTTCAAGAAGGTGTAATTAGGTGGATGTTTATGCAACAACTCAAAAGGTGATTTGTGAGACAAAGAAATACTTGGCAGACGATTGATAAGAAAAACAGAAGAATGGAAAGCATCCTACCAAAAACAAAGTGGAAGAGATGCTTGTGACAACAAGGTTAGGCCAAGTTCAACTATATGTCAATATTTTTTCTCAACAACTCCATTTTGATGATGGGTATAGGGATAAGAATATCGATAGAGAATACCTTATTATAAAAGAAATGGAACAATGGCTTTGAACTCTCCCCCTTCATCAGTATGTAGGCACTTAATTGAGCAAGAAAATTATTTTTCAACTTGCAGTTTGAATTGCTTGAACACCAACAAAGCATCTGATTTAAGTTTCAACAAAAATACCCATGTGTATCTAGTAAAGTTATCAACAAAGTTAATATAATACCTGAAACCATCCCTAGAAAACTCGGAGGAAGAACCCTATAAATCAGTATGGACAACCTCTAAGGGACTTCTTGTTTTCATTGATAAAATGGGAAAATGGAGTTTATGGCTTTTGCCATATTGACAGGCATTGCAAAAAGAAATATTCTAATTTTTATTGAAATGTGACAACTATTTACAAGTTTGCAGTACAACTTTCATGACCTTTGAGCAAGGATGCCCTGACTTTTGATGAAGGATATCTAAAGAACTAGATGGCTTTACGAAGTTATTGATTAAACATTTAAGATTAGAAGTACTACATACATTTTTATTTAGACTAGTAGGAAAAGAGCTATTATTGCAAGAGATAGAAACAAAGGATGCATCAAAAGGATAGATTGAAAGCATGCTTTGAGGCATACATGTTTTATTCGCAAAATTCATAAGACTAAAATTTGAAAAAGATGGAAGCAGCAATCTATACAGGCCCTTCATAGCAATACCCTTTAATAGCAGCACTCTCTTCTTCTTGTCCTTAATGAAACAAAAATCATCACAAAACTTAACTGTTAGATTGTTATTAGATACAAGTTTTGACACACTTATCAAATTTTTGGTCATGTTAGGTACACATAAGACATTTCTCAGCACCACTTTACAGTTTTGTGAAGTATGAGTTGATAATTTGAGTGATAAAGTTATGATTCCCACATGAGTGATTCTCAAACCTTCTTCATTTCCAATAATAAGCTTATCATTACCTTTAAAGTCTTCACAGATTAAAAAATTCTGCATGTCATTTGTTAAATGATATGTTGTACCACTATCAATATACCATCCTTCATCAGTCACTCCTTCAGCATTAACCATATACGCCTCTTTTCCTCCTTGAATATTCTGCTGCTTCTAGAAAGATTGTTGATAGTATTGTTGATTCTTAGATTGTACAGGCACAAAATCCCTATTAAAACGATGGAAGCAAGTAGTAGCAGTGTATCCAAGTTTGAAACAAATCTAGCAAGTTGGCTTATTGTTTCCTTGACCTCCATTATAAAATCTACCACTTTGAAAACCTTTGCCTGCTTGAGATCCTCTGAAATTTACATTTTCGTTACTTGGATTATTGAAGCCAGAATTCTGAAAATTTTGCTATCCATAACCTCCCTTATTATAAAACTTCTTCCGACAATTTTTTGCTTGTGCATAGTTCACAGCATAACTTTCTTGATTTTCTTTCATCAAAACAGAGTTTTGTTGTTCAAGTCTACACTCATGTGTTAAAAGTATTGAATAGACATTATGAATACTAATATTATTACCTCTACTAATAATATGCATTGCTACTGAATTATATTCTAAGCCTAAGCCATCGAGAACATACAAAATAAAATCATCATTAGTCACAGGGTTACTAGGTGTAGCAAGATTATCAGCTAAGTTTTTCATTCTCAGAAAATATTCGGCTATCGACAATGATTCCTTTTTCATAGACTGTAACTGAAAATGCAATTGAAGTACCTTAGCTTTCGATTGCGATCCAAATTGTTTTTCAAGTGCATTCCACACATCGAATGACGTCTTACAACCAATTACTAAACTCAGAATAGTTTCACTCATCGAAGAGAGAATCCAACCAAGACAAAGCTGATCTTGCCTCCTCCAAATCGTAAATTCAGGATTTTCAACTAGTTGATCAGCATTTTTAATTGATAGAAATCTTGTTGGAATCACCTTATCGCTATTAATGTATTCTTCAAGACCATTGTCTCTTATCAAAGGCAAGATCTGTGACTTCCAAATCAGATAGTTCATTCCATCCAGTTTAACTAGTGAGACAAAAGAAAACGAAGAGTTTTCGGTAGCATTCATGTTGATCGAACTTATATTTGCCATTTTGTTGGTAGCTCTGATACCAAATGAAGTTTTGTGAGTGTTTGGTTAGTAAGAAAATTTACAAAGAAAAGAGAAAAGAATTTTCAATTTTCTTTACTATAAAACCACCAGTCACTTGATACAGTACACTGCAAGCAATATTTATAGTAATAGAAAAGAACGCTCTCAACTAACTCTTCTGAATTTGCGGATTGTTTAACTAATTGAACTAACAGCTAATAACAACCTAATTCTACCGTTAAAACTTGTAAATAAATTATAATTCATGAATTAACTGTCATTAACCCATGTTAACACCAGTGCATGATTAGTTAAGCTGCTAATCAACTGCCTTGCTCTTCAGACTCAGCACTTGGCTTCGAAACAGCAATGAAACTACAACTGGTAGCTGGATGACTATCCTTAACAAAGGGATTACAATCCGCTGGATGTAATATCAATGCTTGTGCTTAATTATGAATGGCAAATTATGTACACTTCTTCAGTTTTTGTTCATAACGCTATCCTCAACAAATGAGATTGTTGTTGTTGAAAGTGGCTCACCTTGCCATCCTAAGAGCACAGTTTTCCCCGCCCTCGGCAACTGATTTAAGACGAATAAGAATTGGCCTCATTTCTCTATCCGTTAGAAAGAGATAGCAGTAATGAACCGACCGGATGAAGTGAGCATCGCCTTCGTCAAAGTATTGTTATCGCACAAAATCACCAGTAGCTGAAGTGATTCCTTTCATGTGTTTGATGGGCCTGTGAAGAGAAAAGCACAGTTAGTAGTCTGATTACACACTAATTAGGTACGACTCTTCTTACATTGCCTAAAGAAGTGTATTGAGAAATTAAGGTGAGTGCATTTAGGTTCTCTCAAACACGTTAGTTCCTTACAATCCAATAGTACGAACTAGTTCAAAAGACCCATCGCAGTCCAGTTTGCATTAGGCCGGCTAAAAGCCTTTAACAATCAGTGGTACTGACCTCAATGCCCCCGTCTATGTCAACATGTTAAATGACTGCAGCACTGCTGCATACACTCGTGATGAGGATTTCTAGACCATAAACATTGGCAGCATGAGAGTGTTGCCACAAAATGATTGTCTTTGCACCAAATAATGGGAAAGTATTTTCAGACCTAACACTCAGAATTTTGCCTTGTTTTATGAGACAATGTAATCACATGTGAATCAACTAGGTTTTGTTACTCCTATATGATCATTTCTGGCACCCATTTTGCTTGGTTGGGTTGCCTTCAATGCATTCACATTCTTGTTATTACACTTGGTTGGATCATATCCTGAAACAGGCAAGTAAACTATACATAATTGAGCGATTGTACGTATATATTGTTTGGTTAAATAGAAAATGAAAGAAAATGGATAGAATTTTACATCATTCTCTCATTTTTGTTCACAATTTCATTAGAATTTCTGTAAACCCCTTACAGTTGCAGACAAGATTTGATATTCATAATGTCTTAATAATCAACCCGAATAACCTTTAGAACCAGAAAGATTTCAATCGATCCAACACTCAAGTCTTGACTTTCGTTAGGCTGCGCATGTAATCTTCTCATGTCTCATAATGAACTGAATTGTTCAAAGGGTAATCAAAATTCTTCATATAGTGAGCCTATTTTCAATTCAATTCAGCAAATTAAAAGATGTTATTAGAACAAGAAGGAATTTTGTCTCGAGACAAAACAAACAAACCATGGTTTTCTATTTCTCAATCGAGTGTTTGCTTACACATATCCCATCCATTTAGATATTGTAATAAAGCAAGATCGATCGAGTCATAATTTCAATTAATCACCCGCCGCCACATTCACAACAAGACAAACCAATTAACAAGAGGCATCATTTTAGCTGATAAGATTTCATTTGGCGTTTGCTTTGTCATTTAATTGGTCTTTCGAGTATTGGTACACCTTTTTTGCATATGTGCCGAGTCCAATAATTCAGTATCTTTGAATTTGCTTTGGAATTGCATTCGTATTGTTGGATTAATCGGATGGTGGGGATTGCATTCTTTCAAGTTCATTGATGTAGGAATCGTAGTAGGAGATCAAAAGCTTCCAAAGAAGAGCAGTAATAATTTGGTGTGAAGAAAAATGTAAGTGATATAGAGTAAATCAGGGTTTTGATGATACCCATAATGTGGTCGAAGGATAGAATAAATGGTAGACGATCACATGACATCAAGAGAAGGCACCACCATTATTATGGAGTCCAAGTAATAATCAAATGAAAAAAAGAAACTAATAAAGCAGCAGCAGCAGCAGCATCAGCTAAAAGGGTTGAAAGGAAATTTGAAGTTATCTCCCATTACAAAAAAGAAGAGAAAGCTAGTGAAAGAGAACATGGGACATCCTATCCTTTCCAATCTCGCTTTACTATTTGAAATAAGTGAGGTCTCGTCCAAAGTAAAATTAGCTCCGATGGATGGGCATTGGGTAATGCTTCTAATCTTTTCTCAGATTGAGTGCTGAATTGACTGGTTGGTTCATGCACAATTTGATTCCTTTCTCCATTTCTCTTCAATGGGTGGTCAAGATTAATCCGCATGCAGATGCTTGACTCATAATGAAGAATCAAACATGCATTCTGAATAAGAAAAACACAAGGCTGGCTAGCTATAGTCGGCAAGTCTTATCAAAGTGAACCATTTGAATTCGTACGCTGTGACGTCAGGTGGAATTATGAATGAGGATTAGATTAACAGCTATGATTAGCTTTAACTATTTTGATTAAATATCTTCATCTACTGTTGTTGCCAACTGGCTTCTACATGCAGTCCAAAAGAGGATAGGGCGAAAGAATATTAGTGAAGATCGAGGTGACATGACAATTGACAACTGCACTATACCATTAATCCATCTTACCTTTTAATGAAATCATGTGTTCTTACAAAGCTTATGTAATAACCTTTTCCTTTTGCCACCATCCAAGGATGTCTTACTCCTCGTTTGTAATAGTTATTTCCAGTTCTTATTCTCTACTGCATGATCTAAAGTAACAAAGAGCCTCTCTTGGCTGGAATTTCAAATGCATGCAGCTTCGTTAAACGGAGAGGGGGTAAACATAATACATACAAACAAGCAGGGCGGGAGACCAGTTAATAATAGGGTGTAACCTAGAAATCTATATGCAGCAACAGTGAGGGAGTAAGGAACCCTAGGCAAAGGGAAAGCTGTGAGGAACCCACCCTATGAGCATAACAGTAAGCTTTTGGTTGGATTCCAGTAACACAACGTGTAATTCACCACTATTCCAATATTACATTTACGCATAGAACCCGCGTGCGGCGTGGTGTGGATATTGATGTGACTGAAGGGGGGAGCCCATAAATCCAACGCTAGATTTGCTTTTTCTGATTCTGGGTTTTGGTTTGGGATAAAAGCCAACGCTCATGATAGACTCCGTACTGTTGTTAAACATGCCAAGCCTTTGTGTTCGTGTTTGTGTTTCTGTATAGCACGTGGGTGTCTTGTCTATGTTCTTTCTTGATTCTAAAAGGAATTCGTCAATATCTTCACATTATCTTACTGTCAAATAACGGAGTATTGCAGCAAAAGTGAGTTTTAAACACAATAATTCTATTATATTAATATAATAATTATGTTAATTTTTTATTTATTATTAATTAATATACTTTTTATTTTTTAAAAAATTTTATTATATTATTGATATTAACATCATTAAACTATTATCTTTAATAAAAATTAGGAAAGAATACTTGTACATTTTTAATATTCTCTTTAACACTAATAATTAAAAATTGAAATATTTTTTTTTAAAAAATTTTTGTCCTTAATTAACCTTTACTTATTAAAAAATTAAAAGAATAAAAAAAATTTAATGAAAATAAAATTTAATTTTTTTTTTATTTTTTATATTTATATTTCATTGTATCTTCAAAGATTAGCAGGTAAATCTTATTTAATAATTAAATAATTTTATCGCATTATTAATATTGATATGATAAAATTATTTTTTTTTGTACACTTTTTATGAGAAAATCTTAAGTGGGATGATTCTACCACAAAATTAATATAATTAATGTGATAAAATTATTCAATTAATATAAGAATAGAAATTTATTCATTAGTTGTAAATAAAAAATGAGTTTTCTTTTATTGATTGAATGGTATTATCATATCATATATATTGATGTGATAAGATTATTTTATCTAAATTTTTTTCTTTTTCGACAATTCAAATATTGTGAAGAGAAAATTTTAGGTATGATAATTTTACTAAATCAATATAGGTGATATAGTATGACTATTCAATTACTAAAGAAAAATATATTTATTTAATAATTATAAATAAAAAACTAAAAATAAATTTTATTTTTAATTAATATGATGAGAAAATTTTATTAAATTTATTTTTAATTTATAATTAAAAATATTTTTTTATTAATAAAATAATTTTATTATATCATTTATATTAATTTTTTTTTTATTTTCTTTGGTCTCGTGAAGTTGTCATTGTGCATGGGTTAAATTAAAATAATACAGCTTGTCCGTGGTGGTTTTGCCACGTAATCCGGATCCCGTGAATTAGTCATTTGTGCATGCCATTAAATTAAAATAATAGAGCTTGGCCGATTAGTTTAATCATTGGTCTTTTAATTCCTTTAATTTAATGATTACTTACTGGGAAATTGTTCCCTTAATTAAACGCAAAAAACCGACGGTGCCCCAATCTTCTAAATAATTTAATGTCCGAGACATATATATATTCTTCCTTTGAACCCCCACCCCCAACTATTAATTTCCCAATTAAAATAATAGACAACCGTAAAGATATACACAACATACGTGACCGTTTTGTTTCCCATTTTGTGATACAAAAACAACCGCCTGTGTCAGGAGAGAGAACAACCTGACCCCACTTTTACCAGTCCAAACCATTCCGTTTCCAGCCCGCCCGATGTTCAAGTTAGGATTTAAAACCCAAACCAAAAATTTTAAATTTTATTTGATTTAAATTGTATTAAATTTATAATAAAAAATAAATCAAATTTATTAATTTAATTTAATTTAAATTAATAAAAAAATTCAACCAATTTAATTATTGTTTAGTTCGATTTGATTTGTATCAAATTTAATTATTTAAAATTTAAATTAATTTATTAAATTTTTAAACCGGTCCAAACAATTATTTTAGATCGATTCGATTTGAATTTCTTCATCTATATGAATTGAATCGGTTCGGTTCAAATTTATTCATTTCTATGTATATTTATAGATCATAATTTAAATTAAATGCTTGGATCAACTTATATTCTATTTCGAGTCAAATGTCTATTATTATATTCAACCCATGATAATTCATTTTAATAAAATTTTAGATAAGTTTTTTAAATATTAAATTGAAAAATGTACAATAATATATAATTAATTTTAAATTTAAAATATAATTTTAAAGTTCCCAATCAGTCTCGTTTGTGCCAACTATTTCTAGACCACAGCTTAATAGTTCAATCCCTTGAATTTGATTGGCATTCACATGGTACTTACACTGCCATTGTATTGTTTAATCAATGTAAGTTCCAACAAATTCTTTACCGTTGTGGTAAGCTCAGCAACCGAGTTTCTGTAGTTTGTCTAGAAATGGGCATGAACACAAAATACGTGTCAAATTCATAGACATGTTAGTAATGGGTTGAGATTTGACTCCTGGGATAAGGGGATTTGCTTGCTTTAATCTAATTCTGTGATATGATCACAGCATGGTAGTATTGGAGATAGCTTACACAATCAATATAGAATGGACGGACGGATTTGGATGTCAAATTCGGGACAACAATTTATGCTCATTAATTTGATGCAAAATGGGTGGTTCAGTACAGTTGATGTGATTGGGATTACTAGCAGCACGTCTCTATTAGCCAATGGGAGGTTTGACACAGCTTAGGATAAAAAATGCTGGCTGAAAAATCTTACAAAATGATTAAGACAGGTGGGAAGATTGTGTAGCTTAACTTAGAGAATGGCTAGCTAGGTTATGATCGATGCGCAGGGTAGATCATAGATTAGATGGACCAGAAAAGAGCAAAGCATGATCTAAAGGAGAAAGGGGAAAGAGTCAATTATGAGGTAAAGGTAACGTCACAGTCTAACCACAAAGCAACCGAGGAAACGTTAAAGAGAAGAATGTGCCAAGAATAGTAGAACATATAGCATCAAATTCAAACAAGAAAGGAGAAAAAAGAAGAAAAATAATGGTGGGTTTGGTTAAAGCCATTGGTTAGGGCAAGATCAGTGGAGTTGCAGACTTGGTGCAGGCGCACAAACTCGAAATAGCCTCGAGTAGAGGGAGGAACAAAAGCCTCTGACTGTCTCAGTGACATAAAAGAGAGAGAGAGAGAGAGAATCTGACACTTACACTAAAAAGACAAGTGCTGGATTGTGGACCAGCATTCTAACACTTTAATTCTCTCAACCCGCGAAAAGAGAAGGGTTCTGACTGTTTCTCTTTTAACTCTCTCTTCTCTCTCTCTATTTCTGACTGTCTTAAGTTAAACCCTTCTTGATGATCTTCTTTAATTGGGTTTATGTCTGATAAACAAACATCTTAAGGCAGGAATTTGAGATTGCAGGAAGATTCCAGGCAAAGATAGCAACTTCGAGTCAAGACACATTATTAATTTTCTGTAATTTAATTCTGAACCATTTCTCATTTCTCTTTTTATCTTTTGTACGATCGATCTTACTCTTTATACAAATATAAATTCAATTATATTTAGGTTTGTTTAGGGTTGCAGTGACATTGCAGAGTGGGGAAAGGCAATAATTAAAAAGATGGACCAGTGTGCAGGCTATGGAAGAGAACTAGCATGAGCTTGTCGGCTGTTCTGCAAAATACTTTCTCAGTTTTATTAGTCTCTTTAATACTTCACCACTTAGCAGTACTGCTTCTTTGATGGATGGTTTTCATTGGGTTGGATGGATGGTAGGAAACACAATTCTCCTAGTCTTACTCTTACCCATCTCTTTCCTCTTTTTCCCTTCTCTCTCTCCTTTTCTGATCATCTAAGATTCCAGATTTCTTCCTTATTCGATGTAACAATCAACCTTGTCTTTCCTCTTAATCTTTGAGGAACACTGCTATATCCATGGTGCAACCAGCTCCTTGTTCCATTAAATCTACCGTTTACTTCATTAAGGTAATTTCTTTTTAGGGTCAATTACTAAGCTTAAGTAGGAACATTGGAGGGCCCATACAATTAAGTTCATCTCCTGTTTCAGGTTCAAAGCTTCCTTACCTTCATGTCTGAGGTTTTTGTCTGAATCAATAGTGTTCTTACAAACCTTCCAATTATCTACCCGTACTTAAGTTTTGTCCACTGCTCACTTACTTGCTTACGTCTTGGGAATAGGTTTTTGATTAGTGAGAAATGGGTTGGTGGGTTTAGCACTGAGCACGTCAAAATCAAGCAAAGAGAGGAGACACTAATCTTCCATTAGCTTGATAATTTCTTTGATTAAGTGCTTTCCTGGAGATCCATGGTGGGGATTAGGGTTTGAAAAATTGCGAGGACATAAATGGTTTAAGGAAAATCATGGTGCTTTCTGTCTACTGATATTGATAGTTGAGAGGTTTATTATTTAATAAAGAGAAGAGAAGCTGAAATCAAGACATAGATCAACGTTTTAAACCAGATTTAAATGGAACTGAGCAGCCAAGATAACGAAATAGAGATGACAAGCTCCTTGGGTTATAATAGGGATTCTTCGTCAAAAGTCTCGTCAACACCATTAAATTCAGCTGTGAGAGAACCGAGAAGAGATCAAAATACTGTTGATGTTGATGGCACAATCTTCGATCCATCTGAAACCCTAGATCAGCAGCTTCTTTATCATCAGCGGTTGAATCCAGAGCAAAACAGCCCAAGTGGGAATCCAGATATTAACCCAGATCCAGACGAAGCTTCGATTACCCCCAGAAGAGCAACAGGAGCACAAGCCGCAGGTAATAGATCAAACCAAAGATCATTAGCACCGAGACAAGCACCGCCGCCGTCAACACCACCAACCATCACGTCGCCTTTGGTTAAATATCGAGAGTGCCTGAAGAATCATGCTGCGACCATGGGAGCCCATATTGTTGATGGTTGCGGAGAATTCATGCCAACCGGTGAAGAAGGCACTCCAGAAGCCTTAAAATGTGCAGCTTGTGACTGTCACCGCAATTTTCATCGCAAAGAAATTGACGGAGAATCACAGTATGCAGCAAATTATCATTATCCTCCTTATAGTAACCCCAACAGCCAAAGAAATACAGTAACACATCATTATCAACTTCATCCACAACAACCTCATCCTCTTCATCACAGAATCTCTTATACTAGTCCTCCAACAGCCCCAGTTCCACCGATTATGATGACTTTCGGTGGTGGGGGCAGTAGCGGCGGCCCGGGCGAGTCTTCAAGCGAGGATCTCAACATGTTTCAGTCCACTGCACGAGGGCAAACATCTGTGCAAAAACGCTTATCGAAGAAGAGATTCAGAACCAAATTCACTCAACAACAGAAGGACGGTATGTTGGATCTTGCTGAGAAGTTGGGATGGAGGATCCAAAAGCATGATGAGCCAGAAGTGAATCAGTTCTGTAATCGAGTTGGTGTGACGAGACAAGTCTTCAAGGTTTGGATGCATAACAATAAACAATCCAGCAAGAAGAAGCAAGTGTAAGAACATATATTCCATCTTCAAATCTATCAGGGTGCTATCTGAAGATAAGAGTGATTGAGTGGATAATTAGATTAGATGTGAATAATTAACCAAATAGCTAGAGAGGAAAGTTACACATTAAAACACTGAATTCGGAAGAATTTTCCTCAATTTCTGGGTATTGTTCATTTATTAACATCGATCAAACTTGTAGTTGTGTTTTTCAGGTTATTCTGATTTACTACAATCCTCAGAAACATGTTTGAATCTTAGCTCTTCCTTTTAGCATTAATGGCTCAAGATCATTCACTAGAAGAGATCCAAAACCAAAATACAAACAAATGGAAGAAAAGAACACAAGGGCAAATTTCATGGTGTCAGCGAGTGCTTTCATTTTTTCTTCAGATTCTATTTTGAATGGATATTTCATGTATGGGTTTTCTGCGTTGCCCCCATTTGTCCCTTTAATCATAGAGGTTTTGGTTCACCCTACCACAGAGTCTGATCCCTTTCATTGAATTAAAGCCATACGAAACGGATCTTGGTGTGTGAATGACGACAGTGACACTTCATAGATTTCTCAATTCCAATGCTCTTCTCACTTTACATGGTTTAAGCTTGGAGTGTAGTCAAGTTAACACCTCTTAAATTCTTCTTATGAGCTATCATCTCTTGTGATATTTCATCATTAATGTGATAGATGATGATAAATATCACAAGAGATACAAAACCAGGATCCTGTTTCAAGTGATGTACAATAGTTGACTCCACAACCAGCATGAACAGATGTCAACATGATGATCACAAGATGTACAAAATTAAAATCCAAATTTACGAATGTATCCGGTAGCCCCACTTCACCCACAATGCATATTTTCCGTCAGGCTTTTTGAAAGTACACCCTCAAGGGATGGATATCGTCTAGAAGCAAGAAACCAATCAGTCAAATACCAAACACTAGCAGAGAATCTACAGAGAGAACAAGGTTAACATGCTGAACCATTCCAGTAAATTGTGTACAAATGCTGGCTGTCACAGTTCATTTGTTTCATTGTCAGGCCCAGCAGCGATATGGATTCATTCCAGATACGAAGAACTAAACTCATCCTTGGAATTAAGATGGGTAAATTTGAAGAAAACATTGGCGGATCACAATGTGTAACATACGACTGATGGAGAAGTTGCATCGGAGTTTGTACTCCGGCCACCAAATAGTTGAATATACGGACAAGAACAAAGGAATTACTCAGAATCAGAGGATATAGGGAAGTTAGTTCATCTGCGTGTTGTAGGAGATCAACTAAAAGGAATACGGGAAACCTCCCGTAGAACTTGCATTGATTTGAAAGACACAAAAAAGAAAAGAAAGGGTTTAGAAATACAGCCTAGCTGCCAATTCCTATCTCCTTCAAGTCAATCAATTAATTGCCGAGATTGGAGGTGTAATCTTTTTGTTTACTCGTTCATGTGCATCCTTTCAACTTAATCAAATGCCTCAAGTCGGAGACGTCGAAATACAAATATGATCGAGGCAATTTCCTCTACACCCACAGAAGTTTGGTCTCCATATTAGGATTTGGACCCCTGAATCGCAATTGTCAAGGATATTTAACTGGTCAAGTTCTTGTTTCTTCACCTTAACTTCGAGCTTGATACATTTGGATATTTGTTTGTATGAATGTATGTGTATATATGTGTGTGTGCGTGTGTGAATGGCTATATAGTACGTGCAACATGACCATCTGTAAAATACAGTAGGCTTCATGGATTCTTGCCCGTTCAAAACTGTGAAGTAGCCCTTACACGGCCTAATTCCAAATATGCAGTTCAAATATGGGAAATCCCCAGAAATAAAGAAAGTAAATTGAAAGCACAACAGTGACACAGGAAGGTATTCTTGCATTCGCATTCCGATTTTAGGAAAGTAAAATTCATAGATTAAAGTTCAGATCTTGAACAAGAAACTATAGTAACAACATTTACTCATAATAAGGGTGGCACATATGGCAGGTGCAATTGCGCTGAGCTTACAGCTATGGAGTACCATCAATCTCTCCTCTTATTTCCAAGATCAGCCGCAACTTGTGATGTCTTCTCTTTGGCAACCTCTTAGTCAGTCTTGACATGAGCTGACATTGTCTCTTTGGCTGAGTTGTATGCCTCCCCCACCTTGTTTTCAGCTGCACGTCCCCACTCCTCTTTTGCTTCTTTAGCTTTATCCGAAGCCATGCCAATAGCCTTGTTAAACTTGTCTTTAGTTTGATCATAGGCATCAGCAGCTTTATCTTTTCCATATTTCGTTGCACCTCCCATTTTCTCTTTGGCATCACCGGCCTTATCTGACGCAGTTTTAACAGCTTGATCCGCTTTCTCATAAGCAAAATCTTTTGCATCGCCAGCATTATCCATCACATCCCGAGCCACCTTTTCTGTGTTCTCCTTATTTGATTCATATCCTCTGGGAGCACCATTTCAACATAAGAGATCAATATCAAATTCATGTTCCTACAGCTTATAAATTAACCAGCAATGTTTATAAGATCCCACAGCATAACTGTTAGTCAACCACTGTAGTGGTGGCTGGGGAACCTCTGGTCATCCCAGGCAAAAGACTGCAGTACGAGACAAAAAGATTTGGCAACGAATTGACCGACACAAGTAAAAGCAATAGCATGACCATCGAATCCACGTATATATCATACCAGATATGTGTATTAGCACCCGTAAAGTGCACGTATATGTACATGTTTCTGCCTACAAATTTATGGAACATGCGAAGGAGAAGAAGAACATAGTAGCCATAGATGTCTACTTACTGGGATAGCTTTCCATAAACTCCATCAGCCTTTGCTTCAGCGTCTTCCTTAATTCTCTCTTCCCATCCCACCACCACCGTTGACAACATCAACATCCACATCAACAACACCTGTAGGCTCTTGGCCATCTCTTCTTATGGATCAAATTAAGCCAAGTTGAAACTCGAGAACTGAACTCACACTCTTGAAGATCCCATGTCTTTGTCGCTATTTATATAAATTATGTAGCTGAAACGTGGCAATGCAGGAGGCCATGGTAATTAACATATAGCTAGTTTCATGCCACTTGTATCTGGTCAAGGCCACTATTGGCGCATCCTATGCATGTTCAAGTGCCTATCTTCGTTCCATACGTATGAATTATGATTCTTTCATTTACGGGTTTTGCTCCTCAAGCGCAGCAAATGGAGCTCCTAGCTGCCAAGTTTCTGCGTGCCATTGGTTTACCTACAACCGGTTTCCCTCACAATTTGCCCAATGCCCAAATATCGGTTTATTCACTTGTTTGAAATAAACTTACAGATACAATTATTAGTGTTGTAAAAAATTGAATTGAGAAAACTTAGAAATTTTACTCCTATCATGTTGGCCTGCCATCCCTTTTTTATTTTTGGAATAATGCTGTAATTTTGGGCATGGGGATGCTTACAACAAAAATGGAAAAATGAGTCTAGGCCTTGTTTTGGGGCTGCTGACTACCTTCAGCTGCCAATTTTATTCGCTGCTAATGTTCCGCAACTTTGTAATCTACAACCTCTGTAAACAGCCAGGAATCCAATACACAATCTGGGCGGGCATGCACTGCTGCTTGAACGCCGGCAATGAGCTTTGCAATCTCACGCCCGGAGAATCCTTCTGTTTCCTTGGCAGCCTCTCGAATCACATTGTCTGGCAAATCTTTTACGGTTATGTTCTGAGGCTGCTTCGTCAACAGAGGACCCCACTTAGATGAACTGTCACCTTCATTGGAGGAAAGGTATTTCTTTAAATAGAGTTTCAGCAGTTTGAAACGCTCCTCCTCGCTAGGAAGTGGGAACTCTATAACCTCATCAATTCGGTCAGTGATGGCACCATCAAGATCTCCTGGCCTATTGGTGGCAAGAACAAGTACTATGTCTCTTGACTGATCCCCGGTTCAAAAGAGCAATGCATTTAAAGCACTCCGTTGTGCTTCACTTATATGCATGCTGTTACGCCTGCAATGGAGAAATAGTATAATTATTATATTGGTTGCCAGAAGAAACTCAACCCATGCTTTTATGAGTACACTGGAAACATTTGAGTGATTGCTCTTAAATGTTTTATTCAAAACCGTAATTTGGCTCAGTTGAAAAATGTGGAAATGAACAAAAATTAAGATGCAGATTTCCAAGCCAAAAAGAAACTATTACACTCTCAGTTTACAGAAAAAGTACAGTAATTTAAAGCCAATATTAACACAAAAATACAAGCCACACAGTAAAAAGTTGGTGAAATCTTTCAATCATTTTCACTCGAGAATAGAAAGAATATGTGAGGAAGATGGTAACTTACTCGCATAAAAATGCATCAGCTTCATCAATAAAAAGTAGCAAGCCTTTCTTTGACTTCTCAGCCCAATCAAAAATGTCATGGATCTTTGTAACAGCCTGTGCACCAAGAGGTGCAACATCTCCTCCAGTCATCATGGCATAGTCCAATCCCTGCAGTATATGGCCCAGGCTCAACATTCTATAAATCATAAAATTCTTTCCAACCTTTAACATTCATTTCTTCACTCAAAGAAAATCACAAAGGGCTGTTATGAAGTATGAAGAGAAATCTGGAGCAAGTTATCAAAAATTTTTATGAAGAGTTGCTGTATATTCCACTGTCCACTGATATTTAATATCATCATTCATTCCACAGAACTTCTCTCTGTACATTTTTGTTTTTCTCTCTGTTATTTTCATGCTTTGAATAGTATAGAAAGAATCTCTCAAACCAAAAAAATAAAAAAAATAAAAAATCAATACCAACCAACATCCTTGTATGCATCAACAGCAGTTTTTCCTCCAAACTGTTAACATCAGTCCATGTACTTTTTCATGATGCTATCATCTTATTGAGATTTAGCTCATCTCAAAACACACAAGGATTAGCAGTTTGATAGACTATGCATTGAAATGAAAATGGCATAAAAAAATTAGCTCCAAGTATAAGAGAAATTGAATCATTAGCAACACCATACCGATTTTCTGGCTATCTCCCTAGCGACCAAAGTTTTACCAGTACCAGGAGGACCATAAAACATCATGTTGCGAAAAGGAGCCTGGTGAATCTTGGTGTTTGCGGTAGCTTTAGCAAGATGCTCTATCCTCCTTTGTAGTGAAGTGTGGAGAACAATACCACCATTATGCTTTAATTGTTCGACAGGCCCCGCTGCCCCGGCTGATGCCTTATTCCTAAGTTCTTTGTTCCTTGCTAGAGACAACGATCCAGACCACGGAAATTTACCAATGGAGGATTCTCGAATTAGTGATGGCTGTCCAAGTATCCGGTTGATATAAACCCATGTAACTCTAGCACCTTCCCTGTAAATGCAGCAAGAAAATTGAGTGTTCAGATGATGAATTCAACTACAACAATCATCATTAACGAGGTCTTGAAGGTCCAGGAATCAACAATCTCAATCTTAATTGAGTATACCACCAAAAGAACAGCTGTTCAAACCAAAGTTCAAAGGCCCAAAGAAATCAATAAATATCAGCACTGTTGGCAACAATAATATGCCTATAAGTAAATTTCTTCACCTTCTTTACCGATAAAATCATGGGCTACCTCATAGAGTGGATATGTCTTAATTGTAGCAGTGCTAGTCATTAAGCAAGTTTTCAGTGCAGAAGTGACAGTGATAGTGGTGGTCGTGATGCAATGATATCAGAAGTGGGAGCGACCATGTAGTGGCACTATGGTAATATAGGTGGCCAAAATTCTGTGGTGGTGTTAGTCTATCTTACTACTTAAGAACATAATTCTATATATTCAACATATGCCTGGCATGTCCTCTTTGTATCCATTTCTTACAAGTACTGGATTCAGGCATGGAAAAACTTTACATCTCAATGTGACGTGATACAGCACACCCCTATTATCTGCAGCCAAATGAAGATAAGTTTCCCGGACAACAAATATATGATAGAAAATATACCACCCAGGCCACATAAACAATGCCATATAAAGTATACTGTCTCCCACAGTAACTGAAACTTGAGCTAGTGGCAGAGATGAAAGAAGCACACGTACCTAGTTGTATAAATTCCAGCAGCCACTGCAGTAGGTCCTCCAACAGTCATAATCAACTTATTTCTATCAGTCAATAAAGTCCTAAAACCCTCTGCAAATTTTATTAAAGAAAAGGTTATAGCAGGTGCAAGCTTTATTAACAACTGAAAACAGGTGGTGCAAAATGTGTGATGCTATGTTCAAGGGCATAACATTTACAAGGCAAAACCATATATTTTGCTCTTCAAAAGCTTAACTAAACACTCAAATTCTAATTCAATCTACAACGTAGATGTAATAAATGTCCATTCTTGCAAAAAAATAAATGTATACTAGTAAAACAATCAAGCGAGACTTCAGTTAACATGGAACAAAAACATGTTATTCAGCCTCATACCTTCAACATGAGTGAAAGTGGTATTAATTGTAGCAAGCCATTTGTCTCTTTCATCACTAATCCGTTCTATAAGCATTCTTCTGTTATGGTCCTCAGTCAGTTTTGCTTCATGGGCTCGGCCTTCAGCCTCAGCCATGGCCTTGACCCTAATGGTTTCCCTTTCAATTTCAGCCCTTTCTTTCTCGGTCTGGCGCTGCTGAGCCTGGATTTGTTCCTCCGTTGACCATCTTGCTTGTTCTTGTCGTATAGAAGACTGTTCTTGCGTGTTAACCAGTTCAACATTATGCAGCCTCTGAGCTTCATGATCTGTCTGCGAAGAGAGACAATACTATAACATGTAAAATGGTAGAAATATTTTGCATCAGGGAGAAAGGAATACTAAGACTTAGTGACCTTGCTCTAATACTCTTTTAATTTTCAACAAATAATACAATGAATGTCTAATGTTAATCACTTCAAGGTCAAAGAATCAGGTATAATGCAGCTGGAAATGTAGCATAGGCTTTGCTAGTTGACAACCAATGAATAGAAATTCGATGACTTCTGTCTGTAAACAGGATGATTGACCCAACCAACTTATTGATCACAAATAGTTTGGTAAAAGCTTATAAAGAAGGTTACTTCATGCACCTGCATTCTTTTCCTGGCTAACTCATCTTCATATCGCTGCATTTGTGCTTTTGCTTGTGCTTGTTGCTGCACTAGATTTCTTTGTTCTTCATCCAACTTTCGTTGCCTTTCCTGGCAATGCAAATGGTCACAATATGAGTTAAATACAGAGGGGACTGACAAACATTTATACAACAAAATTTTCTAATGTTCTGCTGTATCTGATGAATTCAGTATGCTGTAAAACTGAAATTCCAAGGATAAAGAGTAATACAATGCAACATGTACATCAAATTAGTATGAGAGTAGAAGTACAAAAAAATAATTACCAAAAATGCATATAATAAGAAAAAGGCCATGAGCATGGTGACAAATGGGAAAACTATGGGCATGAAGTGGAAGTTGGTAAAAATCGTAAAAGATGAAGTTGAATTCCATGACAACAACTAACCAACTAAGAGAATAAATGTAAAGCTTATATGCCAAGAACCACAATCTTTTCAAAAAAAAAAATTGGACGGACTGACCGGTGAGAGAGAGAAAAGATGGGTACGCGCAACTCACTGACAACTAGTTTACACGACAAGCAAATTTCACTAATAAACCAAACTAAAATCTGCAAAAAAGAAATCTTCAGCACTCACAATATCAGCTTGAGCTTGAATTGCTTCATAATGAGCTTTCTCAGCTGCTAACTCCTCCAGCCGACTTTGTTCCTGCTTCCTCATAACATCAAAAACCTGTTGACGGAAAATCAATTTCAATTACTATTAATTCATCTAACAATTATAAATTTATTAATAGAAGTACACCCATTCTGCATTTAGCAACTTATCTGACAATGAAATACGCTTTACTACTTTACATTTGAAAATAACAATTTATAGTTGAAATTTTAATGCTTTCTACTTCATTTTCTCATCAACCAAACAAAACACGACCACATGCAAAGTCAATAACAAACTAAATATGACCTCTTTGGCGTGACGCGAGCTATTAATTTCACGAAGAGCTTTGGCGGCTCTCTCCAACGCCTCAGGATCGAACCCGAACCTCTTGGCTCTTCAGCCTCTCCCGATTGCTTCGCATTTTCCGCTTGATTATTGCTACCCGATGAAGGTTGAGCAGGTGAAGAGAAGAAAGAAAATCGGGAAGAAGCGTCGGCGCACACGCGGTTTGAGGCCGTAGACAGGGACGCCACTGCAGCAGCCACTCCTATACATGAAGATAATTTTGAGGCAACCATAGGTAATTAAGCAATTATTTTATGTTATTAATTGGCATTAGAGTTTTAAATTGGGTGTTCATATGAAAAGTAGGATTAGAGTCACTGGCCGGAGAGCATAAACCCATAAACCCTAGTTGACAGGGTTTAAACGAACACTATACTGCAATTGGAGAAAAATCCATTTGGGAGACGAAACGACATCGGATTGTCCAGCGGTGTGTATACTGTATAGTATATAGCGGGCCTTTGGTAGTAGCCGGTCGTTTGGGTGCTTGGGGTTTTGCATTCTAGTCCCGGATTTTCCATTGTTCCTGAATCGGTACAGGATTGTCTCTATCCCTTGATATGTCACTTTGGGATAATGACGGCCAGACACTCTAATATGTCTAAAATACCTTCTTTATCTGTAAGCCTTTGAATTTAATATTAGACTTGTAGTAACTAATAGAAGGGACAAAAATGATATTTTTATACAATTTTAGATCAAACTGTCATTAACACATATTATGGTACCTAATTATTATTATCCTAAACTTTTGAGAAAATTAGCAAATAAATCCTTATAGTTTGTAAACCTAACAAATAAGTCCAAAATCTTACTACTTATCTCAAATTCATCCCTATTATGAACTACTATTATCCAAGTCTCCAACCTCCTTTAGCCAAAAAAATTAACAACTGTATAAATTCTTTTTTATCATTTTAATGGAACTCAGTAAAAACACTAGTATAATTCTTACTTGATCTCTCTCTTATTTTCCCACGTTTTCTTCTCAACCAAACAGGAATTAAATAAAAAGTAGAAAACAGGATCACTGTATATAAACTCTTTAGACAAAATGGTGGTCATCATAATTATGATTGTCATCATATGCCAGAATGTCAAGTCATTTCCATCATCAACCATCACGCACAGTTGCATCATCCAAGTTATGACGTACATGCAAAAGAATTTTATTAAAAAAAATTTTAATAAAATAATTTTATTAAATTAATTATAATAATATAACAAAAATATTTACTTAATAAAAAAATAATATCAGTTATTATTAATAAATAATATTTTATTTTTTATTAATTAAATAATTTATTATGTCTTTATAAAATTATTTTACTTAAAATTTTATTTACATGTGATAGTGACAAAGGGCTGAGATTGAAGTTTTGTCATCAATGTTCATCTTTCTTCTTCTGCAGTTCTCATGGCTAAATACACCAAGGAGCTCTACAGCTAGAGGAGAGTCATAATCAAAACTAACAATGCAATCCACTATTACTTTCATTACATGAAACATTAATACAGCACACTGCAGTGCATAAAGTTAATCCTACAGTCCAAGAAAGCAGCAATGCATAGAGAAAATAAAGAAGCACAGCTTCAGGAATATCTTCGTAGTGGACTGGATGATCGGATAATCAAGTACACATAATTCCAGAATTCTGCTGACAAGTATACATAGTTCTTCCGCGCAATACATGAAAAGTGGAGCTTCAAACAATATGCAATCAAGAGCCTGCAAAGGAAGAATGTATGGAGGAGGAATTAAGCAGAATCAATCAGTTTTGGCCCACAAAAGAGACAAAACTTTCCAAAAAGATTACAAGCATTAATGTAATAAAATATGCAAGGCTACCCATAATTTCCAGGTAGGTTGGAAAAGTTGTGGCTTGTTCAGTGAAGAGAAGGTGGGAAGAAACATATAATACTGAGTTGGAGTTTACAAGAATCCTCATGGAAATCAAAAGGTGAAGGCAGTGTTTGGTATCTCACGTGGGTATTTATTGTTTGAGCCTGTAACGGTGGAATCTCTAGTTGGCATGTTATCCGAAAAGAGCAAGATCAGATCTCATGTGGGCTTTCTTTGGCTTTGGGACAGGACGGGACAGGATAACAAGTTGAATGGAGTGTGGTCAGGAAATGCCTTTTACTCTATTTAATGCAAATGTGAAAAGCAGTTTGGTTTGGTGAACGAGAAGCTGTTCTAACGATCAGTTGAAGGACGTTCAGGACCACTTAGAACAAGTTCTTTTGGAGTTTTACATCTCACTCCTGGATTATCCGTTTTAAAATTGAAAAGATAATATAATATTCAGTGTATCAGTCCGGTTGAGCGTTTTTAAGGTTTCATAGAGCTTGAAACAACTAGTTACCAGGATTTCCCCACTAATCTCATAAGCATATCATTATCATTTGATAAGAAGATTATTAGTGCGTAAGGCACCATGATTTACTGCTAGATTATGCAAGATAATTATGGATTCCTGGTGCAAAAATATCTAATGGAACTGTTGATACATGCAGAAAATTGAATAAGCTAATAACGAAATTACTTTACGCTCTTCAATCTTCATAGCAATTAAAAATGATAGATGATTCAGTTGCTACTTCCAGTTGAACGATAGTTGGGATGGGGATACTTGCCAGCCTCAATGTCCCTGATATCCCTAACGAGGAGATCATAATGCTTCTTAACTTCCTCAACGGTTTTCCCACCAACAGCCCTGGCAATATTCTGCCACCGGTCAGGGGTTTCCTTATCATAAACAGCCAGGGCTCTTTCGAATTTTTTGTTCTGTTTAACTGTCCAGGTGGAATTGGAAGCCATTTGTGTAAAAAGGTTCTGAAGCTAGCTGAATGAGAAAATCAGAGAGACAAAAGAAATGGAAAGAATAGAGCTGCAGTCAAGGAAGATTGCTTGATCAAGGGGATGGAATGCAAGAGAGAGCCCACCAAGTACTCCTTATAAGCAAGAGGAAAAGGGGCTGTGGGGTTCAGCCAGTTGGTCGAATATATCCTCTTAAAGAGCAGAATATTAAAAATGACACCTTACCTTAAGAACCACAAAATGAACGAGGACAGAGAACAAAGAGTTAGAGAGAAGAATCGGTACCAAAGGACAGACCTCTTTGTTATAGTTTGATTAAATAATATTCCATATTTATCTCTCTAGAAAGTGGGATTTTCTCTGTTAATTGCCAGTTATTAGTGGATATTAAGATCATCCTACAAAATAATCACTGTAGCAGATGAGTAATATTATGCTTTCTAATGATGGATTGACATCATTGCAGTAAAGATTTGAAGCACCCTAGCTAAGGCTTAATTCCTCAGCACTTTGTCACCTGTGGAGACTTGGTTAATTCATTTACCAATCAAAGTTAACTTGATGCATGCAGCTTAAAAAGAAAACAGCTTCCCGCAGGTAACAGAGAGTATTACTGTTATTACCCAGCTAACTTTGTATCAAGTGGAACACACATGATGTTAGTGAAATTACAGAGACTTAGCAGGTAGGCTCACCTCACATGCACAAAATGTAGATCCAATTTAGGTCAATGTGGATCTTGAGAAACCGAAACCATAATGGAGTGAATACATTACCCTAGTATTGAAGATTAGTTGTAAAACAAAAGAGCCGAATTTCATTAATATTGGCTTAGATTATTGTCCGAAATTTAGGACAATTCTGGTCTTTAACTTGTATCATAGCTATTAGGTAGCTTGGTGGAATATTCAACTTCACCTTGTTCGGTTGCACTACAGAACAGAGAAACCAAATGATTTCACTCTTTTCGTGCGAGGACTCAGATTTGTTTCACCTGTGTCTGGAGATAAAACTTCTACAGCTAATGAATTTTGACATTATCTGGGTAAAGCTGTGTATAGACAAAACTATTTCATTCATTCATTTCATCGCACAATGAAGGAGAATGGATCAAGAAAGGGTTTGATAGCGCTAATACGTACAGAGCAAGGGGCCCGGTCGGATAAGGGCAACTGGCCTGATACGTAGGGGTAGAGAGAGGGGGAGGGGCAATTATATTGGTGATCTTCTGTCAACAATTTTGTTTTACCCTCTAGTCTTAATTGATTGACACGCTTTTCTCCATTGCCGACAAAAATTGATAGACTTACCCAATATTCTGCAATTTGTTGGAAATTATCGAAAGGCATTCAGATAATGACATGGCCTGTTGAAAGTAATATGTCATGTAACTTAACCACAGTTACGTTCTGAGTTCTCATCAGAAGGGGTTGTTGGATTTTGTCATGACTTCTTGTGGTGGTTCTTTAATATCCGTGTGGCATTAATTTGATCAAAAATTCAACTAATATAGTAAGTAAACAGCAGATATCAGGCAATTCCACTGATTCCACATGTATTTTCTCAGTAAGACAAAGGTAGTTAAGACTAAAGCCAATCTGCTGAGCAAGCAAGACAGCCTAGGATGATGCAAGCAGCAAAATCCATCACGGCCAAAGACTATGGGCTAAACGACTTGTGTTAGTGTATACAGATGAAGTTTTTGGTGTGCCTCCACTGGAAATTCTTTCCTTGGAAACTAATAAATGCTGCTTAGGAAATTCATAGCCCCCGAAATCTTTAATTTCAAAAACATGTTAAGGGCAGTATTGGGCATCCATCGGCACCATTTTGACATTAGATTTTACCCATGTCCTATATCATTATTTATGCTTTCTAGTCCATTGAAAATGTTGGCAAACTTGGTGGAAAAACTTGAGTGGTGGTTTGAACATGTAAGGTATTCGGTGGATTGTCTTCTTCCAATCTGCATTTGCTAAGAAGCATCTACCTTTGTACTCCCTTATATCTCAGTATATCATGATGATATCAGTATGCATATTTTCCTGTACATTAATTTGACAGAAAACTACTCCGCCAACTACCTCATAATTTGGGGTATTTTTTAGTGGAGCTCGTGATGTAAGACCTAATACCGAGAAAACCTTCCACATTATGGTAATAATCCTGTGTTCACAGATAAAAACCAGCAAAAACGTTTTACTTAAGCTATAAATTTTACTCTTATTTTAGGCTGCCATAGAATAAGGATAGGTAGTGTAAAGTAGAGAAGAGTAGAGTTGCAATAATTCACTTGGGTATAAGAATAGGTGGTACCAAATCTTGGAAGATCTTGCTGATGAATTTTATCATGGCTCTATCTGCAATTTTTTTTTTTTTTTACCTTTGGGGCACAGTATTGAGACATTTTGATTCCCCCCACTTGCTGATATTCCATTTCCAATCAAGAGCAATATACATGGACTGAGTTTGTAGTTGGAAAGGAAGATAATAATGGCCCGTAATATTTGGGAGTACATTCTCAAGTTGACGAGATAACATCTAGGCAAATAACCAGAACCTCATTTGCCTACGCAGCAAGCTGGTAACATAGACTGACCTTTCAGTAATGAAATCTGGAAGTCGAAGTTGCATTCGGACCGAAAGGAAGAAACTTGTACGGACAGTTGAATTTCTACTTCATCTCCAAGTTATGCTTTTGTTTTTATCTGCTGTCACAAAACCAGAAATTCTTTTACATTTGCATAATGTCAATGGTGGGCTTCTTAAATCATTATCATCATTGACCTGTTTAACATACAGTGCCGAATGAAACTACCTTAAAACCAATGGTTTTCATCTATCAAATCATGCATGAGAGAACTGAAGTTTCGCACCATCAATTGTCTCGCAAATTGGCCTTGGTTTTATGTAGACTGGTTGTATTTGTGGTTGTGGGGAAGGTGTTGTCTAATCATTAGGTGAGAAAGACTTGATCGGTATGTGAAGGGAATCTCTGTAGAGATAGTGCTGTCTTCCTCTGGTCCCTCATAGTATACCTCATCCTGCTAACGTTTGGAATCCTTATCATCATCCGAAGCGAAAGCAATAGACTTGGCCTTGGATTCCTGATGTTTCTTTTTCTTAATTCCTTTCTGAAACTTTTAGCTCCTGTTGATTTGTTGATCTGTTGATCTTCTATATAATCTTACTAAAAGAAAAGAAACAACCTACACAGAGAGCTTGCCAGTGAATTCAAAAGGGTAGAACTGCTGATTATTCCTTCTTGCTTTTGGCTCAGGTCAGCAGCTACCTGGAAAATTACAAACCCTTTTAGTGTCAAAGAAAGTCAATCACTTTAATTAACTCGGACCATGCATCATGCCATCGTAAGAGTAGGAGGGAATCAATGGACAAATTTCAACATTATCTATGTGTACTGTGGGTGTAGATATGCATTAGTACTATCCTGGATTCTGAACTTCCAACTACTGTCTTTGCCATGCAAAAAGCAACAAGCACTAGCAATTACCGAAAAGAAATTCCGCAGAGATCATAAGTGAGTAGTGTAAATCAAATGTGGGATAAGGATTATTGTGATGCGATTGGAAGACACAGACATTTTCATCGCCATCAATACCAACCATAAGTTTCACGCTTTGGTCTAGGTTCGGGCAGATTTAACTTGCAAGCTTCTTCCTTGTGTCCTGTTTGTGCTTTGCTTCAGATATTAATAATCAAAACTCCCATTTCTAATTAAACATACTTAAATTTGAGACTTGGTGGTGTATTGGGCTTTTTATCTTTAAGCTTTAGATGAACCGATCCTAAATCCAACTCATTGGTATGCAAGACATGGACGTTGGGGTGGAGTTAAGACATCGACTGACCCAGCCTTTGAAATGCATCAAGGTCCAGATCCATTAACGACCTGACGGACATGCATGCTCTTAACTCCATGTCAAAACACGATCTGTTCCATTCCATCTACTGTATGCTGCATAATCTGCTTTAGTTGCAATTTATAATATTGAGAGATTATATTAATTGATTGAAGATTTTCTTTACCTTTTGAAATTTCAGCCCCATTGAGAGGCTTAATCTTCGTTATAGTTGGCTCCAAAAGCCATTAAATAAGGGATGTGCTTGCTGCTCAACTTTCCAACGTGCAATACTACATGTATTATTATATGGTTGGTTGCATGTGAGTGTGCATGAGAATAACGACAACAAAAAATAAAGCCACCGGTAGAAACGGTGATAGGAAAGCGACCCAAGAAACAGACATGTTGTTGAGGTAATCTTGCATGATTATGCCCAATTTACTGCTCTGCCTTTTGGCAGCTGCAAAGATCATCCATTTTTCTTGCCTTTTTGACCAAAAAAAAAAAAAAGAACCCAAATTTCTAACCCTATTTATATTTATAATATGAATTTCAAATTTTTTTGTATTTAAAATCAAAATTTTAACTTTTAAACTGAATTATGATGAGTAGACCAACATTATTTTCTTTAGAAATTGGATGAAAAAAATTAATATAAAAATAATTTTTTAATACATTATTTATTATTTTTAAATAAATTTTATTAAAAAAATTATTTTTTTACTAGTTTATTTTGATAATTTTTATTAAATAAATATTATTTATTAACTCAACAATCATGAGTGATTGCGTTCAAATATAATAAAATTTTAAATCAAATTAAATTTATTAATAAACTTAAAAATTGAACCA